>SJYO01040405.1:27214211-27322924 GCA_006410555.1 Capra ibex
GAAAAATTATACGATAGATCCAACCAGTATTGAAAGGAAGGTTCCTCTTTCACAGAAAATTAAAGTACTGACGTTAGTGGTAGACGTCACTAAAACCTCGGGGGTTTTTATCAGACTGTGACAAAGATGACAAAGGAGCAGATACAGGGTACTTCACTACCCTGGTCTACGGTACTAGAAGCAAAAGACTTACAACTCGAAATTCGGTTGAAAAAGTGAGAGGTGAAAGTGAAAGTAGTTCTCCGAAAAATTAAGAAGAAGTAAAAGACGGTATTCCCACCACAGTAGACGTATAGACTCCAATAACTATAAAGAGGGCCGTTAGAACTAAGGTCGAACATGAAGAAGGTCGGGTCGTAAAGAGTACTACATGAGACGTATATTCAATTTATTCGTCTCACTGTTATATGTCGGAACTACATGAGGAAAAGGTTAAAACCTTGGTCAGACAATAAGGTACAGGTCAAGATTGACAACGAAGGACTGGACGTATATCCAAAGAGTTCTCCGTCCAGTCCACCAGACTATAAGGGTTGAAAGTCTTAAAAGGTGTTTAATAACACTAGGTGTCTCAGGTTCCGAAACCGTATCAGTCATTTCGTCTTTATTTACAAAAAGACCTTGAGAGAACGAAAAAGCTACTAGGTCACCTACGACCGTTAAACTAGAGACTAAGGAGACGGAAAAGATTTTGGTCAAACTTGTAGTCCTTCAAGTGCCAAGTGCATAACGACTTCGGACCGAACCTCTTAAAACTCGTAATGAAATGATCGTACACTCTACTTACGTTAACACGTCATCAAACTCGTAAAAAACCGTAACGGAAAGAAACCCCAACCTTACTTTTGACTGGAAAAGGTCAGGACACCGGTGACAACTCAAAAGGTGTAAACGACCGTATAACTCACGTCGTGAAAGTATCGTAGTAGAAGGTCCTAAACTTTATCGAGGTGACCTTAAGGTAGTGGAGGTGATCGAAACAAGCATCACTGCGAAAGATTCCGGGTGAACTAAAGTGTAAGGTCCTACAGACCGAGATCCACTCACTAGTGTAGTAGTACTAATAGCACCGGTACTTCTAGAAAAAACATGTCAAGAAGACATATAAGAACGGTGGAGAAGAATTATAGAACACGAAGAAAATCCAGGTATAGTAAAGACAGGAAATAGTTCGGGTAGAAACGTACTTTAACAAGGGAACCATAGAAATTAAAAGAACTTCTCTAGAGATCAGAAAGGGCAAGACAACAAAAGGAGATAAAGAAACGTAACTAGTGACTCCTTTCGAAAGAATAGTATAAAGAAAGTGTGTGAAGTATCCGAATTTTCGACAACTGTTCTTATTAGTTTGGTGTTAAGGTTTTGTCTTAAGAGTAGTCAGGAAACGAATAAAGGTTTTATCCCGTAAATGTACTGTCACTTTAACACTCTATTGTATCATTCTTAGATTCATCGGGAAGACTACAGTAGTAGACAATTTTATAATAAAGTGAGACGATCCTAAGAACCGACTCTATTCTTTAGACGTCATAGTCATGTGAACAATACCCTTCAAATGGTCCCCGTTTATATGTACACGAAGATTTACGACGTTTCGAATCATCACCATGATGACAATTAAATTACTTTATGTCTAATTTTCTATAAAATTTGAAAATATAAGTAATTCTCTAGATTTCAAGTTCAAATAAAAATACAGTAACAAACCTTTTTCTTCGAGTTATCCTACGTTACTTTCATTATAGAATCCATTTAGTAGTAGGACGGTCAATGAGGTAAAAAGGAATGAAACTCTTATGGACTAAATTAGATTTAATTAAGAATCCATTCAATCTCCAGGACAATGGGATCATACAAGACAAAACAAAATTCCTTAGACGGAGCAAAAGAACGATGACCTAAACTAAGAACAACTCATCGTTTGTACGTGAAAGGCCAGTCACAGTTACGACGTTAAGGGAACTAGTCATGAGGAGTTCAACCGAATAAACACGGGAACGGACAATTTTTAACTGAGAAATTAACCTTAGTTGAGACACTTAATGACAAGAAGAATCATGTCCATTACTCAAAGTACACGAACCGTATTTACTATGTGAAGTATCCGAATTTTAAACAACTTCTCTTATTAGTTTGGTGTTACGGTTTTGTCTTAAGAGTAGAAAGGAAAATAAAGGTTTCATCCCGTAAATGTACTGTCACCTGAGACACTCTATTGTATCATTCTTAGTTTCATCGGGTACACTACAGTAGTAGACAATTTTATAATAAAATGAGACGACCCTAAGACGACTCTATTCTTTAGACTTGTTAGTCATCTTCGTGATTAAATGTTGGTTTAGTAACGAGTATATTATATAGTTCAATAAGTATTCTAAGTGGACACAAAGTGTTAGTCCAAGAAGAGTTTATGAATTTTTACAGTGTTTGGTATTTTTAAACTAAATATGATATCAATAACTAAGGAATACTTTCATTAAGAGACTGGTGACCGTTATACGTGTTATATACGAAACGGACAACACGTTAATTAGGTCACACTTTCGTCTTGCATCTCAGACCCCATATAGACCCCTTACACTTCTAGTCCGATCTGTAACTGATTGAATCCGTCGTTTCATTGAGTAATTGAATACTTCCAATTATCTTCAATCCAACCTTAGGTAAGCTTCATACGTTTATAAAAAGTCTAATCAAAACCAGACCTCGTGTCACTATAATTTCCGTCAATATTAGTCCTCCTATTACAAGTTCCGTTTATAACATAGTTCTTATCCCTATGACCGGGAACCCGGGAACCTACATCTTTCCAATCTTTAACTCATAGTCTTGGTACCTATCAAAGGAACTTTCGGAACATTCCTTCTACAATGACTCCGTAGGTTAGAAGTATTGAGAAGGTTAGGGGTAGTCTCTTTTGAATAATTTTCAGTAGAAGGAAACTCTCTCATCGTAACTTTGTATATATAATGGGTCACATTTTGTCTGTCGATCACCCTTCAACGTAACAATATATCCCTCGAGTTGGACCACGAGACACTGTTGAATCTCTCCAACCTAACACCCCGACTTACTCTCCCTCCAAATTCTCCCTCCCCTGTATACATATGAATTGCCGACTAAGTGTGACAACATCCCGTCTTTGGTTGTGTTGTGACATTTCGTTAATAGGAGGTTAATTTTTATTTAAAATTTTTAAAGTAGAAAGAATATCAAATGGATAACAGTGTCCCCGGAAATAATTTTCAGACGTAGTATTTCCTCTAAGGGGAATGTGTCGGGTTGACTTCAGAGGTGTTTATGCAGGTTTATAATGGACCCAAGTGACTAACGACACGTCGAAAATTCGGACAAACAGGAGTCTATTAAGTCTTAGAAAGAGAGATTACCTCTAATCTGGTCATACATTGGTCAGTGGTCGAGTTGTGATGAGTATCTTTCGTCACACTATATTTATATAGAACTTGAATCGACCTTACGTCTCAAAAAGTTTATTTGAATATTGTATTTAGAGGAAACTTAGGGGACATTAGGGTATAGTCTGAAGACAAGAAAATTTTGATGACATAACATCTCATATAAGTTAAAATTTTTATGAGTAAATTTAATAAAAACCCACTTACATATTATACCATCTGTAGACAGAGTTTTTTATACAAATAATAATCAGATTAACACCTTGAGTTCAAGAGGTTCGGTCCGAAGTTGTCATGTACTTGGTTCTTGAAGGTCTACAAGTTCGACCTAAATCTTTTCCGTCTCCTTGGTCTCTAGTTTAACGGTTGTAGACAACCTAGTATCTTTTTCGTTCTCTTAAGTTCTTTTTGTAGATGAAGACAAAGTAACTGATGTGATTTCGGAAACTGATACACCTAGTGTTATACGACACCTTTTAAGAAGTTCTCTACCCTTATGTCTGATGGAGTGGACGGAGGTCTCTTTGGACATACGTCTAGTCCTTCGTTGTCAATCTTGGTCTGTACCTTGTTACCTGAAAAGGTTTAACCCTTTCCTTATACAGTTCCGATATACAACAGTAAGACGAATAAATTGAAGATACGTCTCATGTCTCATGTAGTACACCTTAAGACCCGAATTTCTTCGAGTTCGACTTTAGTTTTAACGGACTACTTTATAGTTATTGGACCCCATACGTCTACTATCGTGGTAATACCGTGTTTCGTTCTCCTTGATTTTTCGGAGAACTACTTTCACTTTCTCCTCTCACTTTTTCGACCGAATTTTGAGTTGTAAGTCTTTTGATTCTAGTCCCGTAGACCAGGGTAGTGAAGTATCGTTTATCTACCCCTTTGTTACCTTTGTCACTGTCTGAAATAAAGACCCCGAGGTTTTAGTGACGTCTACCACTGATGTCGGTGTTTTAATTTTCTGCGAACGAAGAACCTTTTTTTTTCGATACTGGTTGGATCTGTCGTATAATTTTTCGTCTCTGTAATGAAACGGTTGTTACCAGGTAGATCAGCTTTGATACAAAAAGGTCCCAGTACAAACCTCCACTCACAACTTGGTATTTCTCTCGAATCACGGCCTCTTAACTACGAAAACTTGACACCACAACATCTTCTGAGAACTCGCAGGGAACTTGCCGTTCCTCTAGGTTGGTCAGGTAGGATTTCTTTAGTTAGGACTTATAAATAATCTTCCTGACTACGACTTCGACTTTGAGGTTATGAAACCGGTAGACTACCCTTCTCGGCTGAGTAATCTTTTCTGGGACTACGACGTTTTCTAACTTCCGTCCTCCTCTTCCCCTACTGTCTCCTGTTTTAACAACCTACCATAGTGACTGAGTTACCCGTACTCAAACTCATTCGAGACTCTCTACCAAGTCCTGTCCCTTCGGACCGCACGACGTCAGGTACCCCAACGTTTCTCAGTCTGTGGTGACTCGTTCTTCTTGTTTGACAACTTGATATCACAGATATCCAAAGTTTCTGAAAAAAGGAAGAGAAATCCCATTTATAGAATCTTACGGAAGACGGTCACCGTTGAGTTAAATCAAGGAGAGGGTTTGTAGATAGTTGTCAGGGTTGATTTCCCCAGGTACCCCTTCTTTTTTAATAAGATACCATTACGTCGTTTCTTCCCATTTACTGTATGGTGAATAAAAGGTTCCTAATTACAAAACGAGAAAAAGGACACACCTATCCCACCTTATTAACGAACCTTTACCAATACGTGAATCCCTGATCTAAAAGGTCAAGAATAAGAAGATACACTACGGTTCCTGATGAAAAGAGTCACCTTACATTCGTCTATGTCACACGTACGGGAAAGGAATGGTTACATCAATTGTCAACTCGTCAATAAAAGGACTAGAAAAAAAGGTAAGTGACCTATCTTTTCTGAGTTTCGGAGAACGTTTTCCATCCAGATAATTCATATTCCCCGAATATAAAGAAGTAGTGTAATACCTTCCGGTAGACTGTTCCTTATAGACGTGTATTACTATTTCACTTGTATTTGAAAATGACACGACTTGTTGACTCTAGACTTCTCTCGTCGATCTAGTGGTGTGAATTACGTCAAAAATTTTAATAAGAAAATCATGTTACCAAGATTTGGTCCTCACTGAACCCCCCTAGAAACCGTTTATAGAGTTCCCTATAGACCGTTACAGATCCCTATACAATAAATAAATAAATAAATAAATAAATAAAAAAACGAGGATCCTTTCTTTCGATACCGTTTAGATCTTTCTTATAATTTTTAGTCTTTGTAGTGAAACGATTGTTTCGAGGTATATAAGTTTCGATACCATAAAGATCATCAGTACACACCTACACTCTCTTCCTGGTACTTCTTCCGACCCATGACTTCTTAACTACAAAAACTTAACACCACGACCTCTTGAGAACTCTCAGGGAACTTGACGTTCCTCTAGTTTGGTTAGTTAGGATTTCCTTTAGTTGAGGCTTATAAATAACCCCTGACTACGACTTCGAGGTTATCAAACCAGTACATTACGTTTCTCGGTTGAGTGACCTTTTCTGGGACTACGACCCTTTCTGACTGCTGTTTTGTCCTTCCTCCACCGTCTCTTATTCCATCAAGCTATGGTAGTGACTGACTTATCTGTACTTAAACTCGTTTGATGTCCTCTCTCACCATCTATCTCCTCGGACCGAACGACATCACGTAACCCAGTATCTCTCAGTCTGTGCTGAATCGTTTACTTATCGTTGTTTTTCTATAAAAACCAACAGTATTGATCCCATCCCTTTTTGATAATAAGTCTAGATCATCTGTTTTCAGTCTCAACGCTGAATTGTCGAATATTACGGGTTTTATCGAGTCAGAAGTGAGGAGTCCTTTCTTAATTGAGTAGGTTTTACAGTCACCACGGTGAAGACTCCTCGAGGTAAACTTATATTTACTTGTTTACCATCTTGTGTCGTGTAGCCTCCTTTATGTTCTCTTTTTCTATTCTTTTAGAAGTGTTACTCATATAATCGAGAACTACCAAAAGTTAACCAAAGTAGGATAGACACTTTACCTCTTCAACAAGTCATGATTTCGATTCTAGTCTTCCTCGTACGAGAGAAACTCCTATATATTAAGAAAAAGGAGAAAACCGGCGTCTTAAATGGTTGAGTTAGGAGTGTAGGAGTAGGAGAGTAAAGTAGTGTTCATAGTCTAAACTCGGATTCTCTTCATGATGTTACCCGGTGAGTGTTTGTTCGGTCGACTAAAGTTTCGAAGAAAGTAACGAACGGGTACGTGAAGGGAAGACCCCGGATTAGACAGACTCTTTGTGTGTCTTCGAACATAGACACAACTATGTTTTTGTCACAATTTTTATCTTGTGCCAAGCCAGTACAACCCGTTCATCTAATGAAATTGTTTGTAAAGAACAAATGACGGTACTTCACTCAATATAACGAAGTCGTAGACTTTTGTACCCGTTACGTCTGTTTTTAGACATCCTAAAGTCAACGTTGAGACTCCAAACAAAAGACCTGTAATACACCGGAGAAAATTTTATCAAAATTAATTATGTCACTATTATAGGTAACTAAAAGAAAAAGATGGATAAATGTAAAGAAAACAAATTTCACAGTACTCACTTATCTTTTGATGTTTACTGTTTACTCAAATGTTTAGATTCCGTTTATTGATGAAATAGTATTTACACCTAGTGAAGAGAAACTGTCATACCTCTAACGGTGGTATGAGAGGACTTCAACAAAACACCGTAAAATGTAGTTTGAGTCTTATTCCTTGTAATTGACGGAACTGTCCTTGACTCTTTAAAGAATTTACGAACTATTTCTTTCTTATGTTATCTTAGGAGTTCTCGAAATTAAGTAAAGTTTATTTACAGGACTTGTATCACGTCCATAAAAGATCCCAAGTAATAGAGTTTTACGGTAGGAGGTTTTTAATTCATCAAACCTCTTTAGTATTTCTCCATTTTATTCGTTTGTTTCTCACTAAAAGAGGGAAATAAGAGTGGGTATTTATTATATAAGTCTAGTCTTTATTTAAGTTATCCCTTCTTAATGTCTGATTATTACATAAAAGTTGACCTATGTTTTAATAGTAACATATGAAAGACTTGTGAATATTATTATTCTATTCACCATTGAGAAAAGATCTTGTGTCTATAATTTCATAAATATGATGACTTCGTGAGTCCTAAACTGTGATAAAAACCACTAAAACCTCCGTTTTCGGATTTCCGATTTAATCTTTTTTTCGACTATTTACTCTTCGTATTATCGACTGTTTACTACTACAAGTCCTGTAACCATCTGGAAAGAGATTGAGAAACCTTCAATACGTCACAGACTGAAATCTGTTCGTTCATCAGACATCGTATCTTTACTCTCTAATGTGGATGTTTAGTCTTGTTATTGTTAATATGATCCACCGATACCTCCAACCTTGTCTCTTTATACAATCTCTCCTTCGACACTTATTTAATTGTACACGAATCCTTAGGTATGACTTAGACATAGACTTCGACGTTTATTGAAAGAAATAACAGTAGAGTCAATGACCCCTTTATTGTCGTTTTAGAGATGGTTCGGGTTTGTTTCGTCGTTACATCCGAGTTGAGAGTTGATTTCGTTATATTCAGTAAAGAGGTTTCGTATGTCACAAAATTGAAACTTGCTCATTGGAGTCTCAAGCAACGAATTAGTCACCGTAAACAGACAAAAGAAAGAGTAAGAGTTTTCCTATCATGTATGACTGTTATCTGTCTCTCCATACGTCCTCTGTCTATCGATCGTCCTTCTATTTTATGTATCCATTCATTTTATGAGAATCTATAAGTTATACGTATGTATTAACCATGTTTATCAATGTACTGTCCACGAATATATTATATTTAGATGTTTAGAATCTATGAAGTGACGTAAGTGTCTTCGGTGTATTGATCTCGTACCAGAATTATAATTTAAAGTGAATTAAGTAAGGTAATTTTTTATTACCTCTTGTTCTACCGTCTCTTCATCCACTACACCTTATGTAGAGAGAGGTACCTATGGAGTCTCCATGTGGAAGTCGGTGTCTCTACGTTCTTCTTGTAGCCGACTCTCACTTTCCTGGTGGACTGGTTACCTTTTTTTATATATCTGGGTGTGTTTTGAGTCATCCTGTTTCCTTGATCCCCCTTTTTACCCTCACGACGTCATTGTGTTATTATCATCCTCTGTAATTGTGGGGTAAGTGTGGTTACCTGTCTAGTAGTTTTGTCTTTTAACTATTCCTTTGTGTTCAGAATTTACTATGTAATGTACTCTACCTAGAGTAACTATAGAAGTCCTGTAAGGTAGGTTTACGCATTATGTGGAAGAAGAGTCGACGTGTACCTTGTAAGAGGTCCTATCTGGTGTAACACCCAGTGTTTAGTTTGGAGTCATTTAAATTCTTTTAACTCTAGTATAGTTCGTAGAAGAGACTGGTGTTATGATACTCTGATCTATAGTTCATGTTCTTCTCTTGACATTCTTTGGATTTGTGTACCTCAAATTTGTTGTGAAAAGATTTATTACATGTCCAATGACTTCTTTGGTTTTCCCTTTGGTTTCTTAAATATCTTTGTTTACTGTCACCTTTGTACTGTTGAGTGTTGGATAAACTATGTCGTTTTCGTCACGATTCTCCCTTCAAATATCGTTATGTTAGGATGGAGTTTTTTATTCTTTTTGTAGTTTATCTGTTGGATTGAACTGTGAATTTTGTTGACCTTTTTCTTCTTGTTTTCTTAGGGGTTTAATATCTTATTTTCTTTAGTATTTCTACACTCGTCTTTATTTACTTTTTCTTTCTTTGTTCTCAGTTCTAATTATTTTGATTTTCGACCAAGAAACTCTTCTATTTGTTTTAACTGTTCGGAAATCGGTCTGAGTAGTTCTTTTTTTCTCTCTTCTTAGTTTAGTTGTTTTAATCCTTACTTTTTCCTCTCCAATGTTGTCTGTTATGTCTATATGTTTCCTAATATTCTCTGATAATACTTGTTGATATAGTGTTATTTTACCTATTGTACCTTCTTTGCCTGTCTAAGAATCTTTTCAAGTTAGAAGGTTCCTGACTTGGTCCTTCTTTATCTTTAATACTTGTTAAGTTGGTGTTCGAGACTTTAACCTCGATCCTAGTTTTTAGAGTATTTTTTGCTTTCGGGTCCTGGTCTACCGAAATGTCCTCTTAAGATAGTTTGTAAATCTCTTCTCGATTAACGATACAAGATTTTGCGAAAGTTTTTTAACGTCTCCTTCCTTGTGAAATTTGAGTAAGATACCGGTGGTAGTTTGACTATGGTTTTAGTCTGTTTCTATTGAGTGTTTTTGTCTTTTGATTTCCGGTTATAGTGACTACTTGTATCTACTTTTTTAGGAGTTGTTTTAAAATCGTTTGTCTTAAATCGTTGTGTGGTACTAGTTCAACCCAAATAAGGTCCTTACGTTCCTAAGAAGTGATATACGTTTAGTTACACCACGTGGTATAATTGTTTAACTTTCTATTTTTAGTACTATTACAGTTATCGATGTCTTTTTTTGAAACTGTTTTAAGTAGTGGGTAAATACTAATTTTGAAAAGTTTTTTACCCGTTTCCTTGGTTGTATCATTTCCGATATATACTATTTGGATGTCGTTTGTAATAAGAGTTACCACTTTTAGACTTTCGTAAGGGTGATTATAGTCCTTGTTCTGTTCCCACAGGTAAAAGTGGTAATGTGTTGTATCAAGACCTTCAGGATCGATGTCGTTTATCTCTTCTTTTTCTTTATTTTCTTTAAGTCTAGTCTTTTTTTCTTCGTTTCGAGAGTAACAGACGTCTACTGTACTATGACATATATCTTTTGTATTTCTATCATAGTCTTTTAATGATCTCGATTAATCACTTAAATCGTTTCAACATCCTATGTTTTAGTTATGTGTTTTTAGTGAAGGTAAATATATATTATTGTTACTTTTTAGTCTTTCTCTTACCCTTAAGATTGTACATATGACAGTACATTCTTAACTTAGCGGTCAGGTACAGACTGCATCCCACGTCGAACGAACCCCGACCACGTACCCCTACTGGGTCTCTCTACAACACCCCTCCCTCCACCCTCCCCCCAAGTACAAACCCTTGTGAACATTCTTAATTTCTAAAATTTTAAATTTTTTATTTTTTTTTCTCTTTAATTCCTTAATTAGGATAAGTGATAAAGTTGTTTTTGTCAATTTATAGATCCTTATTTGAATGGATTCCTCTGTTTTATTGACATGTGTCTTTTAATATTCTGTGAGTACTTTCTTTAGTTACTACTGGATTTATCTACCTCTCTATAAGGTACAAGGACCCATCCTTCTTAGTTATAACACTTTTACTGATATGATGGTTTACGTTAGATGTCTAAGTTACACTAGGGATAGTTTAATGGTTACCGTAAAAAGTGTCTTGATCTTGTTTTTTAAAGTGTTTAGTACACCTTTGTGCTTTCTGGGGCTTGTTGGTTTCGTCAAAACTCTTTCTTCTTACCTCGACCTCCTTAGTTGGAAGGACCGAAGTCTAATATGATGTTTCGATGTCAGTAGTTCTGTCATACCATGACCGTGTTTTGTCTTTATATCTGGTTACCTTGTTCTATCTTTCGGGTCTTTATTTGGGTACGTGAATACCCATGGAATAAAAACTGTTTCTTCGGTTCTTATACGTTACCCAGTTTCTGTCGGAGAAGTTATTTATCACGACCCTTTTGACCTGTCGATGTATATTTTCTTACTTTCATCTTGTGAAGGATTGCGGTATGTGTTTATATTTGTGTTTTACCTAATTTCTGGATTTACATTCTGGTCTTTGATATTTTGAGAATCTCCTTTTGTATCCGTCTTGTGAACTACTGTATTTAGTTCCGTTCTAGGAGAATACTGAGTGGAGGATCTCATTACCTTTATTTTTGTTTCCATTTGTTCACCCTGGACTAATTTGAAATTTCGAAAACGTGTCGTTTCCTTTGATATTTGTTTCACTTTTCTGTTGGGAGTCTTACCCTCTTTTATTATCGTTTACTTTATTCACTGTTTCCTAATTAAAGGTTTTATATGTTCGTCGAGTATATTGAATGGTCCTTTTGTTTGTTGGGTTAGTTTTTCAGCCTTTTTCTGACGTCTATAAAGAGGTTTCTTTTGTACGTCTACCGACTGTTTGTGTACTTTTTTACGAGTTGTAACGAGTAATAATCTCTTTACGTTTAGTTTTGGTATTACTTTATAGTGGAGTGTGGTCAGTCTTACCGGGAGTAGTTTTTCAGATGTTTGTTATTTACGACCTCTCCCACACCTCCTTTCCCTTGTAAGAACGTGACAACCACCCTTAGATTTAACTATGTCGGTGACACCTTCTGTCATTTTTGATCCTTATTTTGGTGGTATACTGGGACGTTGGGGTCAGGATCCGTATATGGAACTTCTTTGGTCTCAACTTTTTCTGTGTACATAGGGTAACAAGTAACATTGTGATAAATGTTATCGATCCTGTGTCTTCGTTGGATCTACAGGTAGCTGCCTACTTACCTATTTCTTCAACACTATATATATGTGTTACCTTATAATGAGTCGGTATTTTTCCTTGTATAAACTCAGTCAAAACTACTCCACCTATTTGGATTTTGGACAATATGTCTCACCTCACTCAGTCTTTCTCTTTCTATTTATAGCATAAGGTCACGTGTATATACTTTAGATCTTTTTACTAAGACTTCTTAAACAAATGTCCCGTCGTTACCTCTTTGTTTGTATCTCTTATCTGAACACTTGTACTCCTCTCCCCTCCTCTCCCACTTTACACACCTTTCTCATTGTACCTTTGAATGTGATGGTATACATTTTATCTATCGGTTACCCTTAAACGACATACCGAGTCCTTTGAGTTTGTCCCCGAACATAGTTGGATCTCCCCACCCTACCCCTCCCTCTAACCTCCCTCCAAGTTTTCCCTCCCCTATATAGATATGGATACCGACTAAGTACAACTCTAAACTGTCTTTTATTGTTTTAAGACATTTCGTTAATAGGAGGTTATTTTTTTATTCTTTTATTACTAATGGATGATTCAGAGTCTCTGGTAATTACTGCAACTTCTATGTTTCCTCGCATTTTATACCGAGAGTTCCTCTAGTACCAAATTAGTCGTTAATTAATGTTTGTTAATTTATATCGTTAATTATATTTGGTAAATTTTGTGTACCATTTATATTACATTTCTATACACGATCTTTCGATTATCATTGTATTACCTCTTTTACTAATTAAGACGAGTTCACCTAGTTCTAAATATCGACCAGGTGACTTTATTCTAAACTTCTTACTAGTCGTTAAACGATGAGTTCATTCTTTTTTCTTTTAGTCACATCCATATTCTTCATCTATGTACACAGACTCCGTACACTATATAATCGAATGAAAAAGATCTTAGTTTCGAATTCCGTTTTTACGTATACACTTAGGAAATAACCACTCTCTTCGGGTCCTTAAGTTTTCCCTTCCTTTAGTTTCCCTCCATAGTATACTTCCTCTCATTTATCCTTTATTGATATCTGGACCAGTTACGAACTTTAGGTCCCGTTGACTAAGACGAAGTAGAGCATCCAGACAAAAAACTCCCGTATCAATAATGACGTGATTTTTTTTTTTTTTTTTTTTTTGGTAATATAAATAAATAAATAAACCTCATATTGACAAAAATGTTACAACACGATCAAAGACGACTTGGTGTTTTACTTAGTCGATATACTTATGTTCATAGAGGGAGGAGAACCTGGAAGGAGGGTGGTTACGGGGGTCGGGTGGGTAGATCCAGTAGTATCTCGGAGGACTCGAAATATCGTCCAAAGGTGATCGATAGATAAAACATGTACCATCACATGTATTCAGTTAGAATTAGAGGGATAAGTAGGGTGATAGGGAAGGGGTGGTACAGGTAAAATTCTTTCAGGAAATCCATCTCTTCTTAATTCTTATGTCAGTGACAAAGGGTGAAGGCGAATTAGTTTTCAAGTTGAAGTCCCGACATATTCGTATCCACGGTCACATAAAATAACGTGAAGTGAAGTATACCGTGAAGGTTGAGTCACCTTTGGTCTTTCAAAGTCCGTTCTCTGCTCTATGTCTCCTGTCCGTGCTCTGTTCCACGAATAGTACACTTCAATCAGTAGTGTCTTGATCCCTATTTTGTTCACCGGTGTCTGATCAGTGTCTACTCCAGTGTTCGTTTACCTTCACCATGAACCTTCCACAGAGTATATCGGGTAAGAAACGTAATGAGTCTAGGTAAGTATGGGAGGGTAAAAAAGGCCAACAGTATGACGTCTTACTGGGTGGTACAAATATTTCTATTTTAGGGGAGTGAAGAGGTTTTCTCCTTCACCTTAACTGTCTTTGTTATAGACGTTTCTGAAGTGCATTCCTTCCATCATTTTGTTCGATACGGTGTTGGTCAGGTGGTAACTGGAGATTGATCTTCTGGTACTACGACAGAGTCTGTAAGATACAGTGACAGTTAAGTCTGGGGGATAACTTTCCAGATCCATTCCCCAGAAAGGTTCCGTGACACTGGGACTGTTTACAGTGTCTGGAAAATCTATTATTTTGTTACCTGACATATTATATATTTGTATAAACACCACAACATTCCCTGAATCTTAGAGGAAGATAGTTACTTGATACTCAGACACCTGACTAAATTTAGATCTTTAACTGTCCTGTACTCAAAGGTAAAATTACTGACTATAATTAAAGAAATAAGGATGTTGAGTTCTTTACGGTATCAGATGACAGTTACATATATTGTGGACCCTAAGAGTCTAGGGATACTCGACCCGTCGGACTAATGGTAAGACCTGAAGTCACAGTTAATACCGTTAATGTAGGTGGAATGTAGACTACTCACTTACGACAGTAACTCGAAGACGTAAAGACTGTAAATAGAATGGGTATAAATAATATCTTCGATCAAAGTACTCTCGTAAAGAGTTGTAAGATCGGACTTCTATTATTGGTGTAAATTGGAGTTTTTAGGATGATGGAGGGGAAGGGTACTGACTAGTCACATAAGGGATAATAGAATCTCTTCTTTTACATAGGAAATCCTTGAAGAACCTTCGGATAACCTATCACCGAAGAGTCTAGAAAGGTTTATTCAGGTAAAACCGAAAGAGTGGAGAGAAAGGGAGACTGTAGATGGAGTCGAGATATGGATTAAATAGAATCTAGTAGTACACATTCGAAGTCTCAATAGTGACGTCTAGTAATCCCGATGGGTGAGCGGTCCTATAAATTTAGACTCAGTACCCACTCTGATAGTACATTTATGTAATATAACAGGTCAGATTATAAGACGAAGGGTCCAGACCGTAGGAGTTATTAGTGGGGAGGTGGACAAAAGATACAGGGACGGTTATATATATCGGTATAGTTCGTTAAAGAAAGTAACTATCATATGAAAGAAGTTCTACCCCTGGAATGGAGAAGGGACTTATATATGATTCTTTGAATATGGACCATTAACAGGATTTACCTTAATCAGAACTACTTTTGTCTAGATTTCCTCTTGTTTATAGTAGAATTTTCCGTGAACAGATCCGACTTCAGTTATGTCACAGAAATTCTGTTCCTTTCCAACACCATAAAACCTTCTTCCCTTTCCTGAGAAGAATCACGAGGATTCATAAGTTTCTTTAAACCCCTGAATTATAAGAGTCCGAACAAGAACATTTACAGGGATTAGAACAAAACTCTCAGGATGAATAATATTAGTCCCGAGACTTAAATTACGTCCTCTGGACCACTCGGGCACTTAAGTCAAAAGAAAACGTCGAAATGGTAGGATATTAGTCTAGGATACTGACTAAAAGTCGTCTCCTCAATCCTTTCGATATTGAACTTAAAATTTTAAAAGAAGGTCAGTGTCTTTCGATCATAATATTAAACAAAATATGGACGAATTCTTGTGAGGGTGACTTAGAAGGACCCCATCCGCACAGGTTACCATGGTCATTTGAACATTAAGTCCTAAACCTACACGGAGAAGTGACTTGATCTCTTCCTTTAAAGATCGGAGGTCAATTATTCTCTGACCGGTTTTTCTCCTTCGTATTCGAGGGTACCTCTCATCACACTGACTTCTTTAGGTCTTTTCACGGGAGGTCTCGTCTGTCGGTGAAAACGGACCTAGATTCCTATGATAACAAACTCTAGTCATTGGTAATAAATATGTTGAAACATAGGTACCTACAGACTGTTCCACTACGTCATAAGGTTACATATAAAGAATTTTGACACTGGTACTTCGATTATTTGTAAACTATTACCGGAAAACTTACAATCTTATCTCTTTCTCCATCTCTAACCCATGGTCTCTGAAGGGGAAGTACGTAGTGACGAAACAGTACCTCTTTCCCGAACTCATTGAGTTACTTCGATACTCGGTACGACACGTCCCGGTAGAAGCTGTCTACCCAGTATCGTCTCTCAAGAGTGTTTTACACTAGGTGACCTCCTCCCTTACCGTTTGGTGGAGTCATATGAACGACACTCTTGGAGTACTTGAGATACTTTCCGGTTTTTCTAGTCGGGGGTTCTAGACTTCTACAGGTTATACGATGACCCCTTCTCATTTCCTTTTCTACAGGTTATACGATGACCCCTTCTAACTTCCTCTTAATGGTTTTCGGGGTCTTACTTACTTTACCGACCCGTTTCACTTATACTTTGAGTCAACAACTACTCAGACCATTGTTTTCATATTAGACTACGACGTTTCATGCCATGACATACCCTTGGACCTTACAATCTAGACACTTAGTTCCTTTTAACCTGCACCAGTTCGTCCTCTACCATTCTTATTTATAGTTGTAGGATCTTTAGTCGGTTGATTTTAACTACCCTTACCCACTTAAATTGAATCCACTTGTAATATAGGTGATGATTTCCGTTCTTAGGGTATCTTCTTTGCCTCATGGGAATATTAGTTGTGTCCCAGGTTTTATGTCATGAACTCACGTTGGATTTTTTATTGTCTTACTAGAACCAAGTAAAGGTTCCGTTCGGTAAGTTGTAGTTTCATTAGGTTCAGATACGGGGATACTGGCTACGATTTTGTCGACTTCAACTCGTAAAGATACTTCTGGATGTCCTAGAAGACCTCAAGTCTAGTCAGCGAGTCAGTACGGACTTAGAAATTTTAGGGTACCTGATATCGTACGATCCGAAGGGGCACTTAGTGGTTGAGGGTCTCGAATTAAGTTTGAGTACGGGTAGCTCAGCCACTACGATAGATTGATGGAGTAGGAGGCAACAGGGGAAGAGGAGGGTGGAAGTTAGAAAGGGTTGTAGTCCCAGAAAAGTTTACTCAGTCAAGAAGCGTAGTCCACCGTTTTCATAACTTCGAAGTCGAAGTCGTAGTCAGGAAGGTTACTTATAAGTCCAGACTAAAGGAAATCCTACCTGACCAACCTAGAGGAACGTCAGGTTCCCTGAGAGTTCTCAGAAGAGGTTGTGGTGTCAAGTTTTCGTAGTTAAGAAGTTTTGAGCCGAAAGAAATATCAGATTGAGAATGTAGGTATGTAATGATGACCTTTTTGGTATCGGAACTGATCTGTCTGTAAACTACCTTATCTTTACAGAGACGAGAAATTATACGACAAATCCAACCAGTATTGAAAAGAAGGTTCCTCGTTCGTAGAAAATTAAAGTGCCGACAACAGTGGTAGACACAACTAAAACCTCGGGGAGTTTTAATTCAGTCAGTGATAAAGGTAACAAAGGGATAGATAATCGGTACTTGTCTACCCTGACCTACGGTACTAGAATCAAAAGACTTACAACTCAAAATTCAGTTGAAAAAAGTGACAGGAGAAAGTGAAAGCAGTTCCCCGAGAAATCAAGAAACGAAAGAAGGTATTCCCACCACAGTAGATGTATAGACTCCAATGACTATAAAGAGAGTCGTTAGAACTAAGGTCGACCACGAAGTACATGGATCGTAAAGCGTACTACATGAGACGTATATTCAATTTATTCGTGTCACTGTTATATGAACTACATGAGAAAAGGACTAAACCTTGGTCAGATAACAAGGTACGGGTCAAGATTGACAACAAAGGACTGGACGTATGTCTAAAAAATACTCCGTCCATTCCACCAGACCATAAGGGTAGAGAAAGTCTTAAAAGGTGTCAAACGACACTAGGTGTGTCAGTTTCCGAAACCGTATCAGTTATTTCGTCTTTATCTACGAAAAGACCTTGAGACAACGAAAAAACTATTAGGTTGCCTACAACTGTTAAACTAGAGACCAAGACGACTGATAAGATTTAGGTTGAAATAGTAGACCTTCTCGTACCAAGTATATGACAAATTTGGATCGAACCTCTTAAAACTCACAATGAAACGATAACTCGTAAGAAAACGTAACGGAAAGAAACCCTAACCTCACTTTTGATGGAAAAGGTCAGGACACCGGAGACAATTCAAAAGGTTTAAACGACCGTATAACACATGTCGTGAATTTGGCACAGTAGAAAATCCTAAACTTTACCGAGTTGACCTTAAGGTAGTGGAGGTGATCGAAACAAACATCACTACAAAGGATTCCAGGTAGACTGAAACGGAAGGTCCTACAGACCGAGATCCATTCACTAGTGTGGTAGTACCAATAGACCCAGTACTTCTATAAAAAACATATCAAGAAGACACATAAGAACGGTGGAGAAGAATTATAGAAGAGGAAGACAATCCAGGTATGGTAAAGACAAGTCTTTACCATATCTGGAGGATCTTGGTTGTGGATTTTTATTTCTACTAGATGCGTAGTAACCTCTAACCTTACGTTTTCACCCTTTAGTTCTCTATGGACTTTATTGTCCATTGAAACCGGAACCACTTGTCTTACTCCGTCCCTTTCCGATTGTCTTAAGACGGTTCTTTTACGCGATCAGTATCTTTTGTGAGAAAAAGTTGTTGTGTTCCTTGCTGAATTGTGTACCTGTAATGGTTTACCAGTTATGGTTTTAGTTTAACTAACGTAATAAACATCAACTTCTACCTCTTCGACATATGTCAGTCGTTTTTGTTTAGAACTGGACACCGACTGACGTTGAGTCTAGTAGTCGAAGAGTATCTTTTTAAGTCCGAATTTGATTTCTTTTGATCCCTTTTGTGATCCGGTCACTCCATACTGAATTTTTTTAGGACATACTTAAGAGTCATCTCCATTACTTACCTCAGTTCCCTGATCTGTACCTATTACTACACGGACCTCTTGATACCTGTCTCCAGACATCATAACATGTCCTCCTCCGTTTGTTTTGGCAGGGTTTCTTTTTCTTTTCGTCCTTCCGTCTCACCAATAGATTCCTCCGAAATGTTTATAACTTCTTACTTTTCTTCACTTTTCGATCCCTTTCTCCCTTTCCATGAAGGTTAAGTTGTCCCAAAGTTTCTTATCGACCTTCTCTGATCTTCCAAGAGAAGTTACTTATCACAAATTATTATCTTCTTTTGTTGTTTTCCCCTTTCTGATTGCTAGAGAAGTCCTTTTAACCTTTGTAGTTCCGTCCTAAGGTGGGTTTCTACCCGTGTTACTTCCTATTTTTACCATATCTGGATCATCTACGACTTCGTCAATACTTCTGTACCTTTATTATATGTCTTGACATAATTTTTTTTAGAATTACTTGGACTAATGATACTACCAAAACAATCAGAGGGTCGGTCTGTAAGACCTTACGTTTCAGTTCACCCGGAATTCTTCGTGACGATAATTATTTTAATCACCTACACTACTTTAAGGTCTTCTCGATAAGTTTAGGAATTTTCTCCTGTGGTAGTTCCAAAACGTAAGTAATATAGTCGTTTGGACCTTCTGGGTCGTCACTGTGTCCTGACCTTTTCCAGTCAGGAGTAGGGTTAAGTATTCTTCCCATCATGGTTTCCTACACGATTGGTAACCTGTTAACGTAAGTAAACATGCGTTTACGACCATTTCAGTACGAATTTTAGTACGATCCGAAGTCGTAATACACTTGGTTCTTGAAGGTCTACAGGTACGACCTAAATCTTTTCCTTCTCCTTGATCTCTAGTTTAATGGTCGTAGACGACATAATGTCTCTTTCGTTCTCTTAAAGTCCTTTTGTAGATAGAGACAGAACAGCTGATACAATTTTGGAAATTGTATCACACCCAGTACTGTCTGACACCCCTAGTACTGTTTGACACCTTTCGAGAATTTCTCTGTCCTTATAGTCTGGTAGAATAGACAGAGGGTTCTTTGGACATACGCCGAGTTCTTCGTTGTCAATTTTGGGATATATATTGTTGACTAACCAAGTTCTAACTCTTTCCTCATACTGTCACAACAGACGACAGTGGGACAAACAAATTGGATATACGACTCATGTACTCTTTACGGCCCGACCTACTCGATATTCGGTCTTAGTTCTATCCGACCTCTTTGTAGTTGTTGGAGTCTATGCACCTACTATGGGGAGATTACCGTTTTTCGTTTCTCTTAGATTTCTCTGAGAACTACTCCACTTCTCCTCTCACTTTCTCGACCGAATTCTGATAATTTTGTTGTTATTGTTTTTTTTTTTGATTCTAGTACCGTAGGTCAAGGTAAGTCAAGTCAAGTCAAGTCAAGTCAAGTCAGCGAGTCAGCACAGGCTGAGAAACGCTGGGGTACTTAGGTCAAGGTAATGACGTACCGTTTATTTTCGTCTTTTCCACCTTCATCACTGTCTAAAGGAGAAGAAACTGAGGTTTCAGTGACACTTGACACTGAGTTACTTTAGTCTACTAACGAAGAACCTTCCTTTCACTACAGTTTGGATCTGTCACACAACTTTTCGTCTCTGTAATGAGACAGCTGTTTCCAGGTATATCAGTTCCGGTACCAGAAGGGTCCCCAGTACATACCAACACTCTCGACTTGGTATTTCTTCCGTCTTGTGGTTTCTTAGTTACCGAAGCTCGACATCACGACCTCTTCTGAGGACTTTGAGGGAACCTGTCGTTCCTCTAGTTTGGTCCGTTAGAATTTCCTTTAGTTGAGACTAATAAGTGACCTTCCTGACTATGACTTCGACTTCGAGATCATAAAACCAGTAGACTATACTTGTATGCTGAGTAACCTTTTCAGGGACTACGACCCTTTCTGGTTCCCGTCTTCCTTTTCTCCCACAAATTCCTACGCTACCGACCTACCGTAGTGGTTACCTTACTTGTTCTTGAACCCGTTTGAGGTCCTCCACTACTCCTTGTTCCTCCACACAACGTCAGGTACCTCAGAGTCTCTCAGTCTGTGTCGACCCGCTGACTTGTTGTTTTTGTTAGTCTCTGTGCACGATTGTGTCCATAAATGTAATTATAATAAGAGAGTAATCCAATTAAATCCAGTGGTTTTCTGAAGGATAGTTTTCTTTGTTTATATTGATATGTGATATTAACGTAAATGTACGTACATTTAAATGTAACGTACATAACGTAAATGTACAGTTTAGAGAATTGTCTTATCTAGAGTACAATTCTCAACAATTGTGTTTTTTTATTTGTTTGTCTTTGTCTTTTTTTCTTTTGTTTCACAGTGTTTCTTTGTGACCCGCTACAATCTAGATAAGGAACTAGTAATACTACTATAGTACCCACAAACTTTTATACATTTAAGTAGTTTGACATGTATAATTTACGGATATCAAAAAATATAGTTTATATGGAGTTTTTCCGACAAATTTTTTAATTTTTTCTATGGTCTCTGATTCTGAATGTCTTCTGGACCCAAGAATAAAAGATGAGAAGAGATGGACGGGGTGAAAGATTTATAGAACAAGAAAAAGTTTTAGGTGGGTAAAGTAATATTAATAGGTTTCTATTACAGGAACCTTGTATTGTACGAATCAACGAGTTAGCACAGACTGAGAAACGCTGGGGTCACTGACATCGGGTGGTCCGAGAAGACAGGTACCATAAAGGGTCCGTTCTTATGATCTCACCTAACGGTAAAGGAGGAGGTCCCCTAGAAGGGTTGGGTCCCTGACTTAGATGTAGAAGACGTAATATTCACCTAAGAAATGGGTGACTCTGTAGACACTTCGGTGTTTCACGATGTACTCCGGTTAAACAAATAATCAGTTAGGAGTCAGTTCAAAGTGAAGGTGAAGTAAACTTTGTTTTTCTATTTTTCTCGTAACTGTTGATGTACGTGACTTTAAAGTTAAACATTAAACATGAACGAAAGGAAATTAACACCTAACACCAATGTATGTGTTTCTGAAAATAAATGAATAAATAAAAAAGGACACGTTTCGTCGAACACTTTAGTTTAGACCCGAGTGTCGTCACTTTTACGACTGAAATAGTGACCCGGTGGTCTCTTAAGGGTGTATATTCGAATTAATAGGTAAACATAAGACTCAATTTATACTGAATAACAGGTTAAATGATAAAGAAAGATCTAATTCAAAACTTTAATCTCAAAAGTGATTCTTAAAGAAAAATCGTTCCTTACGACGATTTATCTGAGAGTAGATGAAAATAATAATAATAAATCAAACTCAGTATAAAGTAACTAAGTTTTAATAAAAGATAGACTACGTTAATCAAGATTTGTATTAGTGTTCTTATCATCTTACTTTTCTGTTCCCAAGACCATCCCCTTCTGTCACTTTTACTTAACCTAACCTTCTTTGTTGTTTCTTAATGGACTCACAGTGTTCTCGTTAGTAAATTTCGATAATTTTTAAAAGTCTTTATCGACTATTTTTGTCATTGATCGTGAAGGTCAGACCATTATTTATATAACGAAGAACTATAAAAGGAAATTATGAATATGATTCTCTATACATGGGGAATATACAGTGATATAAAACATCTACAATCAAACGACTTTGAAAAAGAAGAGGGATTTTCCTCTCTTGACATTGAAAACTTATAAAATATTTCTATACTTTATAACTCCATATATAAGACTGTAATCTGAAACAGTTTACTCCATTACAGATATCTTGAATTGAAAATTACATATAACCGGTGTAAAGTTGAATATTAAAATAAAAGACACACGTACAGAACGTCATCCGACATTATACGACAACCATTACTCCTATGTACATACCTACACTCTCAACCTGACACTTCTTCCGACTCGCGGTTTCTTGACTACGAAAACTTGACACCACAACCTCTTCTGAGAACTCTCAGGGAACCTGACGTTCCTCTAGGTTGGTCAGGTAAGACTTCCTCTAGTCGGGACCCTAAAGAAACCTTCCTTACTACGATTTCGACTTTGAGGTCATGAAACCGGTGGAGTACACTTCTCAACTTAGTAACCTTTTCTGAGACTACGACCCTCCCTAACCCCCGTCCTCCTCTTCCCCCGTTGTCTCCTACTCTACCGACCTACCGTAGTGACTGAGCTACCTGTACTTAGACTCACTTGAGACCCTCAACCACTACCTGTCCCTCCGGACCGCACGACGCTGAGTACCCCAACGTTTCTCAGCCTGTGCTGACTCACTGACTTGACTTGACTTGACTTGACTTACTCCTATAAAATTTTGTCATGTTTGAATTAATTCATAGAGGTTCTTAATACCGTATTTTTTTTGAAACCTTGACGTTTCAAAATCTCTTTTATTTTCCGCTTAAGTGGAATACAGATGTCTGTACCTAAATTAATTGATCACATACTTTCATATCTAGTGTGTAAATTAATTTGTACAAGTCATTGTCGTCTCTACAATCGGTGGTTTCTTATTAGTTTTGAGTTTTCATTATGGACTTTGATGGGCGAGTAGTGTAGTTTTAATGTGCTGAATTATTTTACGGGACTTTAACTTACAGAGTCAAAATTTTAATTAGATCAAATAAAGTATTGACAATCCTTTACAAAAAAAAAAACAAGAAGATATATATATATAACTTTACAAACATCTCTTATAAGTAAATATTTCCTTGTCCCTCCTTTGTCCTATTTTACCGTCTCATCTTCCTGTAACTGAGTGGAGGAGAGTTTTTTTTTGTGTAATAGTGTTGACTTACGACTTGTTAGTAGTTCTTTTCTTCTGACCTTGGATGGTTTTTACTATAAAACGTAGGTTTCTGTTTCATATTCGGTGTTACTCTACTATATTTCTTGTGTTAGTACTAGTTTAGTTTAGTGTGTGGACGACCCACCCGTTGGGTTCTTGACCTTTTATTATTAGTATAACGTCTACAAGAGGGTGTCCTCTCGAGATTCTTTAACAAGTTTAAGTTCAGGTAGTTCAGTCACTACGACAAGTTGGTAGAATAAGAGACAACAGGGGAAGAGGACGGAAGTTAAAAAGGGTCGTAGACCCAGAAAAAATTCCTCAGTCAAGAAACGTGGACCACTGGTTTCATAATCTCGAAGTCGAAGTCGTAGTCAGGTAGGTAACTTATAAGTCCTGACTAAAGGAAATCCTACCTGACCAAATAGAGGAACGTCAGGTTCTCAGAAGAGGTTGTGGTGTCAAGTTTTCGTAGTCAAGAAGTCACGAGTCGAAAAAAAAAATACCTGATTGAGAGTGTAGGTGTATACTGAGGACCTTTTTGATATCGAAACCAATCTGTTTAGAAACAACCGTTTCATTACGGAGACGAAAAATTATATGATAGATCCAACTAGTATCAAAAAGAAGGTTCCTCGTTCGCAGAAAATTAAATTACCGACGTCATTTGTCGATGTCACTAAAACCTCGGGTTCTTTTATTTGAGAGTGATAAAGGTAACAAAAGGGTAGATAAACGGTACTTCCCTACACTAACCTACAGTACTAGAATCAAAAGACTTACAACTCAAGATTCGGTTGAAAAAAGTGATAGGAGAAAGTGTAAGTAGTTCTCCGAGAAATCAAGAAACAAAAGACGGTATTCCCACCATAGTAGACGTATAGACTCCAATAACTATTAAGAGGGTCGTTATAACTAAGGTCGGACACGAAATAGGTCGGACCGTAAATCGTACTATATGAGACGTATATTTAATTTATTCGTCCCACTGTTATATGACGGAACTACATGAGGAAAGGGATAAAACTTGGTCAGGTAACAAGGTACAGACCAAGATTGACGACGAAGAACTAGACGAATGTTTAAAGAGTCCTCCGTGCATTCCACAAGACTATAAGGGTAGAGAAATTCTTACAAGGTGTAAACAACACTAGATATGTCAGTTTCGGAAACCGTATCAGTTATTTCGTCTTTATCTACAAAAAGACCTTAAGCGAACGAAAAAGATACTGGGTTGTCTACAACCGTCAAACTAGAGACCAAGGAGACGGAAAAGATTTAGGTAGAACTTGTAGACCTTCAAGAGCCAAGTACAAGATAACTTCAGACCGAACCTCTTAAAACTCGTACTGAAACGACCACTAACCCTGACTGGATGGACGACCAAATCTCCCAGAGGAACCCTC
This sequence comes from Capra ibex, assembly GCA_006410555.1. Classification (NCBI taxonomy): domain Eukaryota; kingdom Metazoa; phylum Chordata; class Mammalia; order Artiodactyla; family Bovidae; genus Capra; species Capra ibex. The sequence continues at coordinate 27,239,162 of SJYO01040405.1, forward strand.
CGTCCCCGTCGATACCGACTGACACGTCAGTATGTAACCACCGTCTGGATGACCCTTCATGAGTAACTACACGTGAGGGGTCCTCCGGAAATAAAACTGGAACGGAGTAGGTTCTGGAACTAGATGAATTGTCGACATCCGAGGGTACGACCCTATGAAGTCCAGTTTGTGGGTTGTTCAATCCTTGGGTCGAGATGGGGTCGGATGTCGGTGTAGAGTTGAGTGGGGAACTGTGTCGGGACTGACGGTCTCTTTGTTCTAAGTCGACGTCGGTGGTCACCCGTCCTTCGTCGGAGAAGGTGATCGTCTCCGACGTGTTTGGAGACTCTACTCGAAGTACGTGGTCTACCGTCTGTAGTCTTCGTTCACCTTTTTTTCGAACGTGACACGTCACCTCTGTTATTAGTGTCTTTTTATTTTCCACTCTCGTCTCCTTATATAAGGTCTTCCTCCCTGTTCTATTTTGGGGTCTTTTTGTTGATTCACTCTACCTCTATCCTTCGGTTGGATTTTTTCTTAAACCTGATGACTGTCATTTCCATTAGGTTCTAGAGTCCATTTCTTACCTCCGTGTCTGACTCTTGTACGTTCTTAATAAATTGTTTCCGGATCTTCTTGATTTCTTGTTTGTTTAGTTCTACTGATTATGTCTTTGACGTTACTTTTCATGTGATCTTGTTTAGTTGTCGTCTTATTTACTCCGTCTTCTTACTCATTCACTCGACCTTCTGTCTTACCAACTTTAGTGACGGTATTTTGTTTCAACATTTTCTTCATACTTTTCTTTACTTCTGTCAAATTCTCTGGAGACTCTGTTGTAATTTGTGTAGTTACAAGAGTAATGACTACAGGGTCTTCATCTCTCTTTCACGGACTCTTCTATAAACTTCTCTATTATCGACTTTTGAAGGGATTACACCCTTTCTCAGTGGGTTCAGATCATTCGTGTCTCTTAGAGTAGGTCATATTTAGGTTCCTCCTTGTGTAGTTCTATATATAGTTAGTTTGACTATTTTTAATTTCTTATCTCTTTTATAATTTTCGTTGTTTAAAGTATGTCACTTTAAGGACATTCAAATAGTCGACTAAAAAGTCGTCTTTAAGAAGTAAGGTCTTCCCTTACCGTGTTATATAAATTTCACTACTTTCTTTTTCGAAATTGTGTTTTATGAGATGGGTCCTTCTGAGAGTAAGTGTAAGTTACTTCTTTTTGAAATATCAGTTCGTTTTCGATTCTATTAAGTTGTAGTGGTTTACTCGAAGTGTTGTTTACGAATTCCTTGAAGAGATCCCTCTTTTTCTTTCCACTGTTGATCTTTGTTCTCTTAATACTTACCCTTTCAATTACCCATTCCCGTTTTTATGTCATTTCCATCCTATAATGGATGTGTGTTGAAACGATAGTTTTGATCGTTAATACTCCTCTCGTGTTTGTATCCTATAACTTTTATTTAAACTTTAATTTTCTGGTCGTTGAATTTTGTTAGAACATACACACACACATACATATAGGTACATACATCCATACATACATGTACTTGATGACATAGTTTCAAAGTACCATTGGTGTGTGACTTTTAGATGTTATCTATTATACGTGTCTTTTCTTTTTCTTTAGGTTTGTGTCGTAATTCTAATGAGTAGTTTAGTGTTCTCTTCTCTAATTTTCTGTTTCCCTTCTTTTTTATAAATTTTTTTGTTCAGATTTTGTTATTTGTTTTATCGTAATCCTTGAATTTATAACTATTAATGAACCTTATATTTGTTTAATTTGTGAGGTTGGTTTTCAGTATCTGACCGACTTGTCTATGTTTTGGTTCCGGACATATATACGATAGATGTTCTCCTGCTTTTTAACTACGAAAACCACAACCTCTTCTGAGAAATCTCAAGGAACCTGACGTTCCTCTGGGTTGGTCAGGTAGGATTTCATCTAGTCAGGACCCACAAATAACCTTCCTGACTACAACTTCGACTTCGAGGTTATGAAACCGGTGGACTACACTTCTCGACTGAGTAAACTTTTCTGGGACTACGACCCTTTCTAACTTCCGTCCTCCCCTTCCCCTACTGTCTCCTACTTTACCAACCTACCGTAGGGACTGAGTTACCTGTACCCAAATCCATCTGAGACCGACAACCTGTCCCTCCGGACCGCACGATGCCAAGTCCCCCAGCGTTTCTCAGCCTGTACTGACTCACTGATTTGACTTGACTTCTTCTCTGGGTGAAGTCTAGAGTCCTGTGCATGTCTGACTTTCACGCCCCCACCTTTGTAAATCAGGTACATTTGACTTTAACTTTCTTTAGACCATATCACTTTAGGTATAGTCTGTTTATCTGAAATTTCTGACTATTTCTGTTTCTGTCTGTGATGTACTACTACTTTCCAAGTTAGGTTCTTCTACATTGTTAACATTTATATATTTGTGGGTTGTATCTTAGTGGAGTTATATATTCCGTTTACAATCGTTGGTATTTTCCTATTCAACTGTCACTGTATTATTGTTATCGTCTGAAATTGTTGAGTGAAAGTAGTTACCTGTCTAGTAGGTCTATCTGCTAGTTATTTCTTGTGTCCGGAATTTACTGAATTTATATGTCTCCCATAAAGTAAGTACATAAGTTAACTGTTTATCAATAATCGATAGGTTATTGACGTTTCGTAACATAATAAATAACGAAGTATTGTTTAATGATGTTTGAATAGTCGGAATTCGAGACGTGTAAATAATAGACTTAAAGACATCTAGTACTTATGGTCGTACCGAATCGACCCAGGAGAGGAATTCACAAAGGGTGTTCCGACGTTAGTTCCGTAACTAGTCACGACCCCAAGAGTAGGCTGCGAACTGACCACTTCCTAGATGACGAAGGTTCGAATACACCGGTAGTCGTTCTAAGTCTTGAATATCCGATAGTCTATTTCGGGAATCACTGAACAACTGATAGTCGGTCTCTAGTGGGAATGCAGGAACGGTACTCCTAGTAGTTACACCATCGGAAGAAGTATTTTCGGTCGTTCACGTCCTCAGTTAACAGTTTCAGACGATCGTTTTACCTTCAATGTTAGAAAGTATTCTATTAATATCTTTACTGTAAGATGGTGGAAAGGTACAATATAACCAATCTTTGTCCGGTGTCCAGGATAGATGTTAGTTTAGACTTGTCGAGTTTTATGACATTCCGTCTTCTCAATAGATTCTCAGACAGGTACCCTCATGATAAAATCCACTATCCCTATTTCATCATTTGTTCTGTGTTCTATAGACAAGAATACTTTTTAAATTTTTTATGTTGTTTTTACGGTGACTGTATAATCGTTAGAAAGAAATAAGATATAGAACAGACCAACTGTTATTAATATGTATGTACGTATATATGTATATATGTACATAATATGTACATATGTATATATGTATGTATGTGTGTGCATGTGTACGTGACTGAGACGACAAACTTAAACGTACCACTTGACTTTTCTTACCTCTTGTAATTGATATTTCAATAATTTTAGTAGATTTTTACTTCGTTGTTTTAAGATAGAATCGGACTTTTGTCACCGTACCCTTCTTTAATCGTTAACGTCTTATGTGACTACTGACCGACAAGACTCTTTTCCCTCTTATTTTTCTCACTTTGTCGTTTCTACCGATTCAAAAATAGAAATCGTTGACCCTTTTATTATTACAGATATTTTTATGTAGTTTTCTTTTAAATAAACCTTTCTTTCTTTTGTTTAAGTAAAATGCGTACTATCCGACTTTCATTTTATTTTTGAAGTCCACTCTGACAAGAAGTTTGTCATTCTCTCTGTCGTGAATTCAAAGTTTCCCTCTGGTCTCAACGTCTTTATCTTTTGAAGAGTGGTTTTTATCAATACAAAATCAACTCGTCTTTTTAGACAAGGTATTTTGAACTTCTGATATATTACCCTTACTATCAAGAAATTTTACTTTACTATATCAAACTACAATCTTCTCCGAAATTCTTACTAGAATCAAAAAAGACGTAGTTTAGACTCTGTACTTTTGGGACTCTAGGACTCGAAGGAAAGTGTGGGACGTAGAAAGGTCGAGACGACAGAAACGGGGACGAGAGAACCGTCAGTGAGGGGCAGGGGACAGATTTATACCCAGGTTATGGAACTACGATAGACCATGACGAATAGTCAGTATCTTGTGTCCGTTCAGTAAAGTGGAGAGGAACACAGTATGAGAAGGTTGTTTACCTCTATTAGTACATACAGGGGGTTTGAACCTCATAAATAATCACTTTTAACGGATCACTACACGTCAATATTATTTAATCTCACGTTATTTAATTGGATAATAATAATTTCTAAGACCACTAGTACGATAAGAGAAGGGAAATATAAACAATGTTTACAACGTTTGACATAACCAAAGATTAACAAAGTGGAAATCGAAGTCAAATCAATTCTGTCTGAAACTCAAAATTCCTTTTGTTGGTCCCCACATGGTTGAAAATTCATAGTACCGTGAAATGTTTGTGACCCTATATCATTGATGAGTCATTTATAAATTAATAAACTAAAACAATCCATCCACCTTGTCCCTTTTCCTCAGGTTTTACCGCCACCGATGTTCTTTTCCTTCCTTTTTCGGGCGCTTTTACTTTGTTTTCTTCCAGGGTCCTGGTCTCACTCCTGGAGTCCATTTTGTTTGTTGTGAGGACCGACGGGGTTAAATGTATCCTGTCCGGGTCCCTCTCTCTTTGTCTATTTATCTTCTCGGTTTCGGTCGAGAAAGAGAGAGAGAGGGCGCGCGACCCCGCGAGAAGAGGAGCACAGAAATCTAGTTGCACGGGAGTGCGGAACTTCTACCTAAAAGGTCGATAGAAGATTTATTTTCTCTCGACATTGTGACTCGACATTGTGACTAAACCGATTCTCGATATTGTGCCAGGTAAACTCTGGACTCTCGATATTGTGCCAGATAGGTTCTGGACTCTCGACGCTGTGCGGCTCCCCCGAAATTACAGACAGTGAGGTTTGGAAACAACACTGCTCTGTTTTTTAGCTCCTTGCATGTGAGCACACTGTAAAGTATACTGTTTGTAAAAAGGACAAAAACGTAGGTGATATTCGAGGAATGTCCGTTTATAACTACAGAAAATAAGTGGGAAAAATAAGTGTAGGAGAGAAGGATCTCCCCGTGAGTTGTGTATGATCCGTAAGTGATTTATAAATAACTTACTTGTACTGATTTAATCAGTAAGGATGTAAGAAATTCCAATCTAAATAAGTTTCTTTTATAAGTCTGTCAGTTCCATTGGTATGTGAACTAAATTAACAAAACTACTAAGACTTTTTTTTAAAACAGAGTACAATATATCTTATAAACTACGTATACTTGGGTCAGATTTTACTCTACATCCTGAATCCTTTATATAAACAAACTTTGTGGTTCGTTCTCTTCATGTGTCAATCGTCTTTGAGAAATCCTTACAAAGGCAACAAAAAAGATTGAAATGACAATGTTTACACGAGACGAAGATGAGACCCCGTAAAACTTCGACTTTATATCGTCTCTACTAGAGACGTGTCAGTGTCAATCATCACCCATCCCGAACGGGTATGTTACGTCTATGGGTCAATAACCGATATGTCGACTCAACGTGTTTGTAAACGGAAGTCTGAATTTCGGTCGACATCTTTGTTTTCTGATGGTCCTGTTCTGAGTGTTTGACACTTTTCAAATTACCGATTTCACTTTTCCTTTACTTATCCGTAGCCGAAACTAAAGTGTCGGTTTTCGTACAAAGGAAGGTGATTTGTTTTCAACCCCATCCACTCTTTTTTCCTGTTTTATTCGGTGTCTTTACTGGTTATCATTTTCTTATATTTTACCTCAAACTTTCGGAGACTTTTACAATATAGTTACGTCGATAATATAAGACGAACAAAAGAGAAACCTATAATATCATCCGGTACTGGTTATGTCTGAACTCATATCCAATAGTACTTAATGTACAGTTGTTTAATAAATTACTACCGGATAATGTTTCGTTTTTGACACGACTATATAAAAAGTAGTGTTAGGAACAAGAGGTAATCTAATACGTGATTTCCACTTTTAAGTAATTGTCTGGTTACACTAACCAAGTAAAAGTTTTAATTAAACACGTGACTTCGGTGACTTCAAAAGTTTGGTTTCTGTATTATCCATTACCTCTAGTAAAAAACATTGATACAATTCACGTAAAATTGAAGGAGAAAATAGTACCAATGTGACATTAAAAAATGGATTTACCTAGTTTAACAAGAGTTCTTCATTTGGTAGTCATGAAGTGCAGAAACCGTGTGGTTATCCGTCTTTTCGGTTCGAAGAATTTCTCTTTAACGAAGTGAGAAAATCGATAGTAAATTGTTCAGTTTCCGATTTTTGCACTCTTCCATATCTTAAGAGGGACATTGCACCTCCTTTATGAGTCGTAGTAAATCCAAGTCATTTCTTCGGGGAAATCAGAGAAGAAGTCAGATGGGAGAAGTTATAAGTAGAGTCTTTTCCGCTGAATTACTCTGTTCACCATCACTATACCCACCTATAGGTGGGAAGAAACGTTAATATTCTCTTTCGGACTCTCGGTGTCAACATTTTTCATTTGGGTCACCGAGCCCTATCAGTGATTTTCCGTATCAGTAATTTTCCTCTCAGTGATTTTCCGTCACTCTAAGGTTCTAACGCTCGGGTGACTTTGGTTGTCCCTTAACTGTCCTGGGTGTTTATTGACTTCTAGACCAATCCCTTGGAATATCTCCTCTAGGGTCCTCATTCTCTTTTACCGAAACTACTCTTAATATGAAGTCTGAGGACCATGGATCAACTTCCCTTCTGTCAGTCTAGATTTTCACCAGATCTGGTTCTCGTCGAGTCGATTTCGACTTACTCACTCCGGGACTTTTCTTCTCTCCTCGATATAGTCGATGTGGAAGGTCGGTCCCTATGGTCTACTCGTTCGACGTTGGACCTTTTTCTGAGACACGACTCTGACCTTTTTTTTGTCTGTGTAATAGGGTGTTCCAAGATATTCAGAAGGACAGGATGTACTGTAGTACATTCAGAATAAAAAAGAGGGTATACGAGTCGGTGGTAGAACCTCTTTTAAACGGAGACATTCCTTCTTGATTTTAGACTTTCGGATTCGTAGGAAAGGATCCACACAACTCGTTTTATACATCAATAACATACATATTTAACATCCTTGTCTACTATAAACTTTATTCTTTACTGATTTTATCGGGAAGGGGGTAGGATGGTGGGAGGTTGATATTTTTGCTTATCAACAACTCTTTTTTTTTGTTTAGTCGACGCCTATTTCTTTTCTTCGATGTCAAAGGGGTTTATAGTATCGATATAACAATCGTCAGTTTAAACTTCTAGACCCATCTACTCAAAATTTATTGGTTCTTACAGTTCTCCAACGAACAAACAAGAGACAGGTCTGTGTAAAATTCAATCATTTCCTTTCTTTTTGACGGAAAACTTTAGAAGGTGATCGTCTTGTCTCGAATTGAGTTTCACCTAAATTCCAGTGTCGACCGAACTAAACTTCTCAGAGTCTTTCAAGGAAGGTGAAAAGAAGGAGAAAGGAAACTCAGTTTAAACGTAGATGAAGAGAGTCAATGTCCCTGTCTTTAAGATGGGGATCTGAGTCCAGAACTTATAATTTCCCTTCTCTTCACTTTATTCTTAATGTCACTAAAATTATATAAGATTCGAGACGAGACCCACTAAATTTATCGTCTTGTGTCGTCAATCCCAATAAATACCTCGGGAATGAACCACGACACGTAACACAAGTTATGTATGTAATAGAGTAAATTAGAAGTGTAAAGTGTGGTTTGGTCTTCCATAAATAGAGGTAAAATATCTACCTCTGTAAACCCTAATCTCTTCTATTTACTGAATAGTTTTTTCGTCTTCGTATAATTTACCATTTCGTCTTTAAATTTTTTTTTCAGAATAAGGTTTCGATTACAGGAAAGATAGATAGGTTGACCAGAATATGTTAACAAAATTTAACGTTTATTGGAATATTCTATTAAGAAACACTAAAGGATGGTTATTAATGAGTCTTTCAAGACCCATTTGTGTAGTTTTATTTTTAAGAACTTCGTTCGGTACACTCTCCTTCCGCTAGTCATTTCCCTCTTAACTCCGTTCCTTCTTTTGAACTTCATTAATGTTTTATATAGGATCGAAATCGAGTCCGGTGTGACGGTCACAGTCCTTATATTATTTATTACTTATAAAAAAACTATTTAGTTATCTAAAGTGAAGAGAAAAATTAAGTTATCAGGAGTGAACGGGTTGAGGTGTAAAAGGCACATTAAATTGGATTGGTCCAAAGTTTGTACCAAAACGAGAAAATGGTATTTACTAATATTTTCTTGACTGTAGTTGAATATATTTACTTTTGTCCAAGACCTTGATTGTAAGGTCAAGGATCAGAACCTAGGGACAAGTAAACCAAGACATAAAATGATCTACTTATATAGGACCCCCATTATGGAGGGTAGATGGAAGTCAATGACACTATTTTAAATGTATTATTCTACCTGTAGGCGGAACCAATCCGTAACACTTTATGAAAGGGACCTTCTTTAATTGAAGTTGTTAAAGTAAGATGACTTTTGACGGTACACATTTTCAAGTACCTTCTACGAATGTTCTGACGTTCCGTTCAAGTTTATGATCGGAGTTCATTACTTTGACTACTGTCCTCCGTATATTTTACGTTCGTCGATTTTCTATTTCCTTCTCCAATGTTATTTAACCATTGTTCCTAGACATTCAAAAGAACCACCTTGTCAAGACTAACCAGTGTTCTGTCTACTCCTTGCCAAGAAATTTAATACTTCGTGGTTCCTGAACCTAAAGAAATCGAAAGAAACGTTACGAAGAGAGGTAGTAATGTGGTTCGTGTATAAACGTTGGTGTATGGGTTCTCATGAAACGGACGTAGAGTAACAGGGTCCTGGACCGAGTTTAAAGTAGGAGGATATAAATATCGGTTCCTTCCGAATTCCGTAATCGGAGAGTCCTCCTAAACACGTGACTTCTTAGTGAATTTGTCAGTTCACAAAATTACTAGAGTTACCCATTTAGTCAAAATCTTCAATTAGTAGGTCCCTCTCTCTAATACTCTCCTTATCATGTTAAGTTCCCTTCCGGTTTAATGAGATAAACCAGTCCGTCGTGACCGATTCTTTATAATCTCTTCTCCGAAACCACGATGTGTTTTACTTCTCGTCTAGAACAGAGATCGTGAGAGACGGACGTATCGAAACCCGTCGTAGTTATTTACTCGTTTTTAACAGACAATATATCAACTGTTAATGTATAACATCGATGTTAATAATGTGACACACTAATTTGTCATAGTAATTTTATACACCGTCACAGACCGTACGTCAAAAACGAGTTATTCACAATCGAATTAGTCTCAGATGTAGGATTATTTGGTTGTGTATCCTCGTAGGGACCACATACTAATAAATCTTTCTCTTTTATGTGGTAAACACCTTGTACTATCTCATTCTCAAACAAGAAAAAGGAGACCATTTCTTTAAACTAATTTAAAGAGTATTCAACCAGATAAAACCCGACGTCACTACTTTAAAAACACTTCCCGTTCAGACCCTTTTTTACTTATGACTTAAACTTGGTGATTGAGAGAAGACGACAAATTCACAGTTGTACTCTTTGATTTTTGTAATTAAAACATATAGGTATATACTTCCGATCCATCTTACGTCCTTTTATCTCGTAAAAGAAGGAGATCCAAACTAAAGTGAGTTAGATCACTCAAAAATAGAAAATTTCTGTGTTACTACGGGACCCCTAGTATAGTGTATTATACGGTTAAATAATACACTTTCGAACATATAAACCATCGCACTTATGGACTATTTAGAAAGTCTACAGAACTATAGAGATGTGTAAGACATTCTACAGTTTCTACACTGTTCTCCTCTCCTTAATTTGAGTCGACTTTCCTTAAGGAATGGTTCAATGTCTTCTAGTGACTTCCTATAAAGTTTGGTGTTCATAATCTCTCCCCAGTCAATTTTTTTATTTGACGTCGATAACTTTCATTGAGATACCCTTCTCTCGTCAAAAGGAACAATACGGAGTTTCTACTTTTTTTTTTTTTTTAGTCTACACGTGGTAGTCCGTTTCATTTAGGTCAGGGCGCTCCGTGTCGTGACTCAAGAACACTCTTTTGTTTGGAGTTCATAGAAGATCGAACTTACCGTTGTCTACCAATATACTAGTTACCCAAAAATTTTGATACTTTGAGTGAATTCTCCTATTTTTAGGAGTTATACAGAGTGAATTAGTATAAATACACAGAAGTTGTTCTCCTTACATTGAAGAATTCCTCATACCTGGTGTTTGGTGGTTTACGTCTTCCACGGGAACAGTCCATACGTAGGTGTTCAAAGGAATTATGGTATTGATACACTAGTGAGATGCGAATGCTGGTGGTGGTATTCGTATCATTATTATGATCGTCGTCACTCGTTGTGACATTGTGTAGGTCAATTTCTGTTCCCGATTCATCGAAGTCATCACAGACTGGTCCGTTGGGATACCTGAAATCGGGTCGTCCAAGGAGACAGGTACCCTAAGAGTCCGTTCTTATGACCTCACTCAACGGTACAGGAAGAGATCCCATAGAAGGGTTGGGTTCTTAGTTTGGCTCCCCAACTTAGGTAGAGGATATAGTGGACGTGACCGTCCATCCAAGAAATGGTCTTCACGGCACCCCCTTCCGGGTTCTCCGGGGTTATAAAGGACGTTTCGACGATAAACGAAGAATCGCTCGACCTACTATACTTTAAGGAAATGTGAATTTAGGGGGTGGTAAAAGTTCTCAAGTTTGAGAAGGACATAACAGGTTCTACGGTAACCGATAGTGCACCCGGGGGTCCCCGTTAGTGCACCCGGGGGTCCCCGTTAATCTATTGATGTTTCTATTGATGTTTAGATGTTAATCTATTGATATTTCTATCATTATGGGAGTCATAATGTACTCCATTCAAACCTAACTACGGTAACCTCAAAAATAAAAATCTACGTCCACCCTCTCTATCATGGTAAACTTTCTTACTGACCTTTATTATAGACGTCTATTATTAAATACATCTCTTCTCCCTACTGGGACTCTCTTTTCACCCAAGGTACTAAGGACATTCATGTCACCTGGAGTGTCCCCGACTTTAGTTCTTGTTTACTAAAATGTCATGTTAGAATCCGACCGACAGGAACACGACCCTATATATTCCAACGATGTCCCGGAGGTGCTGGGTTTCCGTACCAGGACTTACAAAAGTATACATATAAACGCACAGAGATCCACACATAGACATACTCTTTCTCTCCCTCTCAGATGGATGGTCCAACTTGTATTAGGGGACACATGGAAGTCACTGGGCGATGAACACAAATTTCAGTATCATTTATAAGGTCAAAGTGTATTATTGGACTAAAGAAACAGAAATCTTCGAAGTCCGAAAAGAAAAAGACAAAAAAAGTTTGTATCGTATTAATATAAAATAAATAAATAAAAAATTTAAATCTACATAAATAAAATTAAAATCATGTGTTGGTTTTATGTTTTGTGGTGTCGTTTAACTGTTGTTATTTTATACGAAAAATTAAACGTGAGGTGGCTCTGTAACTATATGGTTCCTTTTACTTTCCTTTTTTTTTTTTCTCGATTTATTTTATTGTGTTCTCTGACCATTCCTTATTCGAATATTCTTCTACCGTCTTGACTGGTCATTGTCTTCTTTTCCGTTAAAGGAACATTGTAGTATAACGGTTTCTCATTTTTACATCGTATACATGTCAACATCCTTTATATAGATGTATTTGTGAACATCTATTGTAACTACCAGAAGTCTTCGAAGTTCGAAATATGGACCGTCTGAACAGTAAGTAACAAGCCTCGAGAATCTTGAAGGGTCAGAAAGAGTCACACTTACGAATTCGCTGAATGAGTGGATTCATTCAAGACGGTAAAGTTCATGTTGAAAAACCTTAATTACTCATACGGTAACAGAACTACTACCCTCCATATCTATAAGTGTAGACCCCTTTACCTCCACTTGAAAATTAAATGAGGTACATCGGGGGCTTCCTATTCTTCATACATCCACTACAAAAGCTACACGTACCGAAATTTCGAACGTAGAAAAGATTAAATATTAAAATCGACCCTAAAGTCGGTTATTAACGTTTTGGTCTGGGTTTCCTCCTTACCCTGTAATTGATTCCGGGAAGTCATGCTTAAGTCAGGAAGGACTCAGCTCGAGTCTGAGACCTCCGAAGAGGCCCCTTATTTCGTCGGAGTCTGTGTCGAATCAGGGAAGAGACTTCCGCTAAAGAGACATCAACTCCGTCACCAAAGTCGTCGGGGTACAAGGTGGTCGGGGTGTATGACTCGTCAACACCTACACAAATATTTACAATTATGAGGAAGACCACGACTTCACCTGTACAGACAGACACGACCAGGATGACTGAATACTAATAGTGTTTATTTATAAAAGTACCACTGACACGTTTTTTATTAATCAAACACTTTAAGAATTTTTTATGTAAAATATGGAGTGATTATATGACTCGTATTCGATTCAGACGAAACTATTAACATTATGATAATCGTAAACTTATTAATTCAATATTAATAGTAAAATTATAATGATATCTCAGTAATATTATAGTCATCTTGGGTAATATTTTCACATCCAACAACTCCCTACATTTTACTAATTGGGGACGTAATGTACTAAGGACAGGGAACATGTAACGAAAAAACATAGACAAAATATTGAAGGTAAGAAGATTTATTATCCGACATGGAACAGTGACACAGTTCATGACGTGTCACTCAGTGACGTTGGTCAACGAATTTACGGAATACTCGGTTCTTTTTTCTGTTGTTTTCATATACAACTCTCTCAGTTATTTTAGATTACCCTTAGACTTCTAGAGGAACATCTTCCGTCACGGTCCTTAAGTTCCATATGTAAAACACCGTTCTGACTATTTGGCACTATGTTGAATTGAGATTCTAATACCCACTTCAACATCCTTTTAGATTCTTTTATTTGAACCGTAATCAAGTTGTTACATAAAGTTGGATGAGTACTTGATTACTTTGTAGGTGACCCTTGGGTCTTAAGAAACATCTATAGACTAAAGAGAGTGATGTAATAATGATAAATATAAAGACAACAGAAGTAATCAGAGTCGTGGACTTTCCATTCCTTCTGTAAATAAATATGGAAGAGTAGGGGTTTCTGGTCGAATCAAGAACTGTGTATATATCTATGAATTGAATAACTAATCTGTTATTTAATCACTCAGGGGTGGAGTCGAGACTCAATAAACCAACGTTCGTTTGTTTTAACTAAGATCGATGTTCCGTTTCCTCCTTTAATAATATTTCATCGAGTCTCTCAGTTTCTTTGTCACTTTTTTAGTCCAAGTTTTATCTTTCTCGGAATGAGAGACCCCTAGGTCTATCATTTACAGTGACGGATTAAAGGGGTCCCTTGAGACGACAGGTTTTGTCGTCAATGACATTTTTCCACCAATAAATGTAAAATTAGTTAGTTTTAATTTATTATGATTTTACAGTCAATAATTCAATGAGATCGACCAATATGATCAGTACGAAGTCACGAGTCATAAGAGTGTGCCGATCGTCAATAATCTGTCGTACCTACATAGAATAAAAGTACTAACGTCACAATAGGTACTATTGTGATACGATCTTACTTAGTCGGAGACTGTTCTTAGTGTAGGTAAAAAAGGTAAGACCCAGTACGATGATTTCTAATTTTTGGACCTTTCTGAAAGAAACCGACTCGGAGTCCATACACAAATGGTCCTAACATGTCTCGTGTAGTTACCTCTTGTTACGGGTCTGGTGTATATTACGTCTCTTATGTTTAAGGGGTTTCCCTTAAAGTAAAGATTGTAATCTTCTTCGTCCTCGCCTTTAAACCCACCTTCCTCTTTATGTTTATAAATGATGTATATGGATAAGAACGTACAAGTATATAAGTGATATTAAAATTGTTCTCTTGCATCTACCGTAACTCGTAACGGTAAATAGATAGTCAATTAACTTTGTGTTCCGTTGGAGAAATTTGATAGGTAAGGGAGCTGTTCGTAGACCCAACCCCATACGTTCCGACGAACTACGAGACGGCCTTTAAGACCGTCCATCCCGTCTTTGTGTTTCTCGGGACCTTGGTAAACGGGTCAGAGAAATACAGACTTGACATGAAAGGAAATTCGGGACAGACCACTATTTTCCTTAATTTACAAGAATAGTTCAAACCCTTCCGATCGTGACGACCGAAGTTTCCCAGTGAAAACTAATACGTCGTCGGAAGTCGAAGTTGTTCCTTCCCCTTCCCTTTTTTCTCCAAAAACAGTCATGTGTCGTAATGTTATGAGTAAAAGTGTTGTGTTTCACGGAATCAATTTATAGAGATAGAACTAAATACTACCGTCTAGTATCGAGTGTCAAGCAACACCAGAGTGTCATCGCACCTACGTCCTTTTGTGTAGGTTTTAGGTTTAACCAACGCCGCACTCAAAGTGTCAGTTGGACGGTTCTTGAGTCGTGAAGTGAGAAATGGTTTCAAACTTGTTCTTTTTCGTCCGTAGGTTCTGTACTTTTTATTCTCGAACTTTACCTCTAACCCGACCATTAATTCTCGGGACCTGGAACCAAAGTCGAACCTCGGAGTCTAATGGGATCACATTTTCTTTTCTTAACCTAATACACTAGAAGTCCCAGAAAAACCGAGGATTTTAATAAAAAGACTGACACGACAATTTATTGGTATGACAGACAGGAGAGTGGAGTGATTTAGTAAGAGGGGGTCGTAGAGGACAAACAACCTGAGTCGTGACCTAGTAAAATCGAACTGGGAAACCCCACGTAATTAAACGGAAGACAAATAAAAAGGAGGGAGAGAGGTTTGTTTCATCGGTCCGGGAATCATCAAAGAACGGAAACCATAAAGGAAAAAAGGTCCCAATTGTAGTCTTTGTCAAACTTCACTTCTCTATAAGAAAATAAACATATCTGTATTTGAGTGACTCTCCTAATGAGGCCTTTAGAGGTTTCTCTCCCCTAGTTTCTTTTACTCAAAATCTTTCTACGTTCTCTCTCCTTTCTTGCAAAAAGGATCTGACTCTTTCACTCTGTTCTCACCAATAAACTGTCGTACAAAGGATGTTCTCTACCGTCGGGTGAGGTCATAAGAACGGACCTCTTAGGGTACCTGCCTCCTCGGACCATCCGATGTCAGGTACCCCAGCGTTTCTCAGCCTGTACTGACTCGCTGAAGTGAAAGTGAAAGGATGTATACGAAAGGATGTGGAACTTCTGTTCCCACACTGAACAGTGTCGTATAGAATCCCCGGACCTGTCAGTCTTAGTCACAAGGGTCTGAACCTTAGTGTGGTCGTCCATACGGTCAATATGGTCGTCTCCAACCGACACTGACTTCACTTCTGACTTCCTGTCTCCTTTCTCTGTTACTCGTAGTCAATACTAAAGTCCTTTTCGACGCCGTCGTCTCAGACGTCACTGGAATGATTGGCAGGATAATATTCAAAAGTGTCCTTGTCTCCACTTGGTATGGGATCTTATCGAATCTATATCTCCTTCTTCATCTAGACTGGTCTTCCTGCACCTGACATCACCTGTGATGTGACGCGAGTGTCGGGAAGGGAAGTCAGCATTTCCGGTTAAAAGGAATAACGAATCTTCGGAAGTCGGGATATTGGGAGTCAACAGTCGGGATTGGTCCTTAAAGGGAGTCGATTTGTGTTATAAATGAAGAGTTCCCATCGGACGTATAGACGAGTTTCACTCCCACGAGTCCTTTTGAGCTTTTTGGACGAGGTCAGAGACTCTAGGGTCACCTAAATGACTTAGAAAACTTATATAGTGTGTCGGGTTAAGGGGAGAGACGGGTCGGACGAAGGAATGGAACATATGACACGTAAAATTAGGACTTTGGTAGAGATTATTATAAAGACGTGTGTTTAGGGTAGGAATCTTAGACCCAGAGTTCACGGACTGGAGTTATATAATATACATTCTTTAGTAAAGAGGGAGTAAACTTTAGTGAATCAGGAACTAGAGAAGAAGAAAGTCCGAGAGAATAGGTAAGTCATAAATGACTTTTCATGTCCTTAACACGAAGTGACCTTTCACTGTCCTTAACACTATTCGGAGATTTAGGTTTTGATCTGTTTTCTGTCTATACAAATGAGGGGAGTATACATACGATTGTTCAAGACGCAGGGATACGATTCATACAGAATAGATTGAGTAAACTTTCCGAAAGGTATCAAAACTCCTCGTAGTCAAAGTCAGTCAAGGAACCCTTGTCTTTGGTGTAGTAGTATAGACGTAGTCAAGGTCTTAGTATTCCTTTCTATCCAGTTTTTCGTTTCCCTTAATTGATCACAACACACTATGGTGAATTGGTTGATTCTTTTCATACGCTATTATAAGTAAAGAAGGAAAATGTGTACCTCTTTGATTTCGTATCTGATCAAATACATTGCACGGTCCTTGTTTTTTTTTTTTTTCAGTCCAAACTCGAGGTCTTCACGAAACTAAACGTTATACACCCCAAAAAAACATTAATTGAGGAGACATGTAATGTGTTTTCCTGTATATTCTCTGGAATCATTAACAGACTACTGACTCCCTTATTTATTCTGTTATTTACTTACCCGTTAATAGATATCCAGTGGTTCAGTCTTCGATTTAGAGAATCAAACACTAAAGATACGATCAAAACCTCCGAAAAGACAACTCCTCTCCAAGTGTAAAGGAGTAGTAAAACGTCGATAATACTACACGAGAAGTACCTACAATGTCTCACCTTTATTACGGATGAGATATAAACCGAGATACTTGAAAGTCGAGGTCCCCTGTCCCAATTTTAAATGGTAATATTTAGTGAGGGTCTGAATCATCTTAACTACCTCTACAGACGAAAGTCCCCTGTGGTATCGGTCTCCTTTGAAAAGAATACATTCCTTTGTTTATCAGGTGACGACTCCTATTGAATTCCTGTTTTTAGTTTTCAGTTCCTTTTATTTAGAGTGTATGTGACCCGACGTCTCTTGGTCTCATCCTTCGAGGATTTTACTTTAGTACTAAGAAGGATTAGAGGGATGTGGTGTGAGAGAGAAATAGGGTGAATTTTCATTCTGTCAAAATGTCTTCTAATAAATCGTTCCTAAATGTTTGAGGGACCAGTTCAACCGTCTACTGACCAAACATTAAGTCAGGAATTTATCCAAAGTGATGGTCAGAGGAAGAAGTACCAGAGATACCGGGTCTATACCGTATTTCTCTTTTATCCATAATACAGAATGTAGATTCTTTTTTGACAAAACCCCGGTCTAGAGGTTTTTATATGAACTAATGTCTTATTCTCTCAAAACGTCGGGGGTGACCTTGTAATATGTCATGTAAAACGAAAGATTGTAGAAGTTATAGAATATAGATAAAAATAATAAAACTAAAACGAAGTAATGTAGTACCATTACCGACGGAAACAGATAATGCTATAGGGTTTCTACGTATTTCTCAGAGAAACAATAATATACACCGGGTTTCAATTTAGGTGAATTTTTACTCGAAATTGTTCCTTATAAATAGGGCTGTTTATCGATAGAGAAGAACAATGGTTCTTTCTATCTCATCTCATCTCGTTTAGATTTACCCGACAATTTTGCCCTCCAAAGACTAACGGACGAGACCTACTGACGAGTTCCATGTAAAACCTTTACACGGAAGTAATACCTTTCACTGTCGATCGGAACGACTACTTTTAAGAAATCGAAAGTGACAGAAACTGTATACGACCACGGACTTTAGTACTGAAGATATGAGGTGATCAAGTCACGTGAGACGAAGATTACAAGGGATATTCTTCAATCGTTTAGATTTCACACACAATCAAATAAGATAGTGACAAAACGCCAGTCGAAATTCTTTGTGTATCTGTCCTATGAAATCAATTCTTTTTTTTTTTCTGTTTACCATTTAATAAAGGTAAGAAATTAAAAGGATTATACTTTCACTTTTTTTTTTCCTTCTAATCTGTCCTTTTATTTTTGTCTGACGGATGACCCAATCCATAACATGAATAGTAAAGAGAGTAGGAGTACTGTTGATAATTGAGGTAAAATGTTTATTCTAAGTACTCTAAGGTTTTCAAGACTCCTAGTTTACTCTGATAGGTTTCTACACGTAACATCCGATGTTTCGTGTAGTGTATACTTTTCAGGATAAGAAAATAAAATCCATACTAAATTTTTTAGATAATTGTCGTTAATTACCATATAGTATAAATATCAAAAGATTAAAGATAGTTAAAATTATGGTCATCGGTTTTCTGTATTGAATATGAGAATAAATCAATTGGGTATAAGTTAAACAGAATCTCGAATTATTCTTAGTTAGTATAATAAATCAATGGAAGTTGATATCGTTTATATTTTATGAATAAATTGAAATAGATCAATGACTAGAAGTTTAATATTTCCGTGTTTTAATAGTATTTTTATTGAGTATATAAATTTTTATAATTATATCCAGATAGAAATAAGATTCAACTTGAATAAAACGATTAAGGGTGTTATGTAACTAACATTCAGTTAAAAGGGATCATCGACGTAAGTGATTCTATGTTTAACGATGATGTTCGATCTCTGTTCGTAACCATCCACCATCTTTTTACGTGTTGAGACTGATAGATCAGTCACCAAATAACTTCACCTTCTTCCTTGTCTGAGATTACTACTCCTACTCATAAAGATGACTCTCGCGAAATGACAGTCTTTCTTGGGTTACAGTACAAGGGAGTCTTGGCGGAGGAAGTACGAGAGAGGTAGTGAGGGGGTCAGACACGGAAGACAGAGTGAGCGACTTGGTGACAATACACAGAATTACCCCGAAGGATTGAAGTTCGTGAACGGAAGGTTTGTACTGGTGTAAACAAAGTTAATAAAAAATTTTGTACTTCCATTGGTACAGTGAAAGAAGAAGTATTCTTAAATCACCGGGGTTTCTTAAATTAACGTTTCCTGGTCTTGGACGACTGAGTCGGATCGTGTCAGACCCATTTGTCAACACTTTGATTAAGGTAAGGACAGAATGAAACGAGAGGATAAAGAAGGTTACGTATCGACTATAAAGTTCGTGTGATCTGACTCAGGATCAAAGTTTGAGTCGAACCGGAGAGGATAAACTATGAAGAAGACACCATTAGGGAGAGAAACTTAACGGATTAAGTAGGTTAGTAAGGTCCATCTCTAGATGGAGAAAGTTTAAGCACAAATTTAAGATGGAGATTAAATATGTTTGGAGCTCTTACTGATTTACAACGGAAAGAGTGATGATGGTACTCACCATTGAGTCTAAAGTTTAATTTGAATTAATGTCGTTTATAAATAATATTTACCCTTAAACGTTTGACTTCAATGATAATTAGTGTAAAGTAGAAGTTTTGTAAAGACATTTCACGTATAAAATTAAGGATAAAATACATTCTCTTTTACTTCTGAAATAACATATTTCGGTTTATTACAAAAGATTTTATAAGTCTTTGAAGAAAACGTTTGTCATTAAATGTGTTAAACCACTGTAAATATTTATTTCCATTTACTAATTTACGAGTGTATGCGTCAACTAAAAATTTCTTTCTTTTAGATTCAAAAATCAGGGAAGTGTTCTCAACAGTGAATGTATTTTAGGTTATGTAGTGACTTCCTCATACATTCAATAAACATTATATTGTATTAAGATCTACGAAGCAATTTACGGAGCTATCGTGGAACTTTGTTAAATAAGATACGGGATCGTGGAGTCTTAGCGATTACTTAGTATCTAGTCTTCCTGTCTGTTTTGTTTGGGTAAACAGTCATTACTGCTTACTTTATAGCCCGTTCATCCAATTTTTTAAGTCGAAGTGTTCATGGTCTACTACTTTCAAATTGAGGTCAAGTACACTTCATATTTCCGTACCCCAAAGTCGATTGTCATATAAATTACAATAATTCTTGACTCTGTATAGGTACTTGTTTGTACTTTAGTACTCGAAACCCCTTTTCCGTCTTTTAGGTCCTGTTTTGTCGAGGGTATAAGAGACGAGGTCAATCGTTCATAGATATTGTTCATACTCAAGTTGGAACTATTTTATACCATGTAAGATTATTACCACTCCTCCTATTACTTCTCAAACTTTGAGTTCATAATACCCCTTAATAATTTCCTTAACTACTAATATCGGATCACACCTCCCACCCACGGTCGCACTCCTTGAGGTGGGTACCGTTGCCACTACTCCTTCCTCCGAACCGTATACGTTCCCGCACTAGTTCGGAGTCCTTTGGGGGACAAGGGTTCGTAGTTGGGGTTTTGGTCTCAGACAAAATACGCGAGTGGATGTGGAGACTGAAATGCCCCCCGAGAGGGGGTATGGGAAAAGAGAGCCTCTTCCTCATTTGCACGTCGAGGTTCCGTTATTTTTAAGGACCCGCACTGTTCTCACAAAGTCGAATACCTGAGGAGACTTCCAATAGATCGGGCGGACATATCCAAGTAGGCCGGTGTACACTAACAAATGTCGGAGGGTTGAACTCTCCGTGCTCTACAAAATCTGAATGATTTCCGTTTAAGAAAACCCCTCAACCTTTAATAATCATATTACCCAACCAATCCTTAATATAACCACTTCCCAAAAAGTAAACAACGTAGTTATTAACGACGATTAAGGGAGGGGACCCACCCTATTCCTACAGAGTCCAGTTTGGAGAGACGACTGTCTGATCGAACACACTGTCCTAATAGGTATGAGGACGGTGATGAGTGTACTAACAAAGGATGGAGAATTGGTATTTGTCGTGTTTCTCAAAACCTCATAAAACTCTCAGAATTAATCGTATCCCGAAAAGAGTAACAACTCAGTTACTAACGGCGGACCGGAGGTATAGGAATCCGTGGACCCTTATATAATTCGTTACATAAACCTTATGTCTTTTCCTTTATATCATCAAAAACTACAATCGTTATGATCTGAAAAACTCAATTACCTAAAAGAGAAATCATTATCTAGTGACACGAAACAATATTTAGTGACACAGGAAC
Organism: Capra ibex; assembly: GCA_006410555.1. NCBI lineage: Eukaryota > Metazoa > Chordata > Mammalia > Artiodactyla > Bovidae > Capra > Capra ibex. The sequence continues at coordinate 27,260,402 of SJYO01040405.1, forward strand.
GATACATTTTTACATTGAAATAGTGATAGAATTCTGATTTATCTAGAATTCCCCTTGTAACCACTTTCCTAAAAATAAACAACCCGACTACAAACGACGATTTAGAGGTACAAGGGACGGGAATATTACTTATATTGATCGTATATCCTCTTTATTCATAATTGGAAATTCTAATTAGTACAATTGGAACCCAATTTATTTAAGGAAAGAACTAACATTGAGTGATGTGGGAGTGGGATATCCTTACATTGAAATAAACCTCCCACCACGGACCAAATTCTTTTTTGTGGGAACCTTCTTTATTCAAAAAACTAATAGTCTTTCTCCTAGTATTTTACAGTCACCCAGAGTACCCGTCTTCTACTACATTATAAGGATTCTGGAAAAAAAAAATGTAAATACACTTCGTGGACTAAAACTATTTCCAGTCCTGACGACTGGGGGTGCACTGAGACATAAGTAGGGATATACATTGTTTTCCATATATACGTTTGGGTTTTTATTTCTTTACCCTAGTCAAAGGCCTTTCTGACTAAGGGGGTACAGCGAAGAAAGAACGAGGGCAAAGAGACCGACTTAAGGGTAGACCTAAGTCGGAGGAAAAGCGGTGATGTGATAGAGGATGATGTGATAGGCAAAGATTAGAGAGATATATAGACATTAATTTATACATAAAAAAGGTTTCTGGGGCTGCGGTTGGGGGGTGGAAGTTTAGTGGGACCTAGGTGACCCCGACCTGGGGTCGTCCACCCCTTCTAAGTTCCTTCAGGTGGTGACTTGGTGTCTTATTATTAGTTGTTTACTTCCAATGTCCACCATTAAAATTGTTAGACTTATCTCTTTGGGTAAGTTAATCTTGAGTTGTTTTAGTCCGATACTAAGGGAAACTGAGGTTTCTATAGGGAAAAAGACTGAGAAATAGTAACGAATTTTACTACGATGAGTTGTACTCCAGAAGGTACTTGATTCAATTCAAGTCAAGTCAGCGAGTCAGTACAGGTTGAGAAACGCTGGGGTGCTTAGCGTCGTGCGGTCCGGAGGGACAGGTGGTGGTTGAGGGTCTCAAGTGAGTATGAGTGTAGGTAGCTCAGTCACTACGGTNAGACTTATCTCTTTGGGTAAGTTAATCTTGAGTTGTTTTAGTCCGATACTAAGGGAAACTGAGGTTTCTATAGGGAAAAAGACTGAGAAATAGTAACGAATTTTACTACGATGAGTTGTACTCCAGAAGGTACTTGATTCAATTCAAGTCAAGTCAGCGAGTCAGTATAGGTTGAGAAACGCTGGGGTGCTTAGCGTCGTGCGGTCCGGAGGGACAGGTGGTGGTTGAGGGTCTCAAGTGAGTATGAGTGCAGGTAGCTCAGTCACTACGGTAGGTCGGTAGAGCAGGAACCAGCAGGGGAAGAGGAGGACGGGGGTTAGGGAGGGTCGTAGTCCCAGAAAAGGTCACTCAGTTGAGAAGTGTACTCCACCGGTTTCATGACCTCAAAGTCGAAATCGTAGTAAGGAAGGTTTCTTTAGGGTCCCGACTAGAGGAAGTCTTACCTGACCAACCTAGAGGAACGTCAGGTTCCCTGAGAGTTCTCAGAAGAGGTTGTGGTGTCAAGTTTTCGTACGAATGTGATTTGACTCTCAAAGTCCGGCGAAGAACGTCTTTCAGAACGATGTATATTTTGTCGACTTGATTGACCACACGAATCACTGGATCATGTAAATGTAGGACCACTTCGAGAGTCAGAACATCTACTTTTCTAGTGTGAAGTAGAACAAGATTCCAAGACATGAGGAAGATGGGAGATGGGTGTTGGTGTGCTACATTAGGAGTTTCGATACAACGGGTTGAGAATATTTGTTTTAGTAATATATGTGGGTCCTATAGTACCTGTAAAGAAAAAAAAAAAAAAATTATCAGTTTCGATACCAAAGAAAGAAAGAAATAAAAAAATTTAAATTTAAATAAAAAATTTTAAATTTAAATAAATAAAATTAACCTTCGATTAATACAATGTTATAACATAACCAAAACGGTATGTAGTTGTACTTAGACGGTGCCCACATGTACACAAGGGGTAGGATTTGAGGGGAGGGTGGAGGGAGGGGCATGATAGGGAGACCCAGTAGGGTCACGTGGTCGGGGTTCATAGGACATAGGACGTAGTTTGGACCTGACCACTAAGTAAAGAATATACTATAATATGTACAAAGTTACGGTAAGAGGGTTTAGTGGGGTGGGAACGGGAGGGGGTGTCTCAGGTTTTCTGACAAGATATGTAGACGCAGAGAAAACGAGAGAACGTATGTCCCAATACTAATGGTAGAAAGATTTAAGGTATATATATATACAATCATATGACATAACCACAAAAAGAAAGACCGAATAAAGTGAAACATATTATCCGAGGTCAAAGTAGGTGGAGTAATCTTGACTAAGTTTACATAAGAAAAATTACCAACTCAAGATTATCATTTATAAGATAGGGAAAAAGGAGTTTCTCATTAGAACTTCACAATCTTCTCCGTGCGACTAAAAAAAAGAGTTTTTATACTATATTTACTTGATAGGAAAACGAAAGAGTGACTTTCTTATAATCTTTTAGTACTATTATTGTGATGTACCTAAAAAAAGGTAAGATAGTCACTACTTTTGTAACAGTTTTTTATTCTATTTTCAGATTCGGACAGTTGATTTCAGTAGTCGTCACCCTGTCACAGGTAACAATCACGTGACCCTATGTAAAACTAAGGGGACTTTAAGACTACATGTCTATCGAGGGACGAGGTAGGAACTTAAATCATCGGGACCATTTTTTTATTTAAATTACACGTGGAAATTAGATAATTCCAACTCCGACAGTAGGCATGTCGACCTGGTGAATAGAGACGGTCCCACCAACCGGTCTGACCTCCCTATATGTCGTTGACAACGTGTCGGGAGGGTGATTATAGGAGACTAGTGAGGACTCTTGAACTTATTTTCCACAGTCTTAGGTAATAATGATAGTCCTGTTATCGTAGAGTTAAGGTCTTTGTACCAGGATAGAATCTAGATTTGAATACATGTACGTTTTCAGTGAGTCAACTCAGGTTGAGAAGCGTTGGGGTACCTGATATCGGGAGGTCTGAGGAGACAAGTACCTTAAGAAGTCCGTTCTTATGACCACACCCGTCGACAAGGAAAGAGGTCCACTAGAAGGGTTGGGTCCCTAGCTTGAGTCCAGAGGGTGTAACGTCCGTTTAAGAGATGGTAGATTCGGTGGTCCCTTCGGGTTCATATGACTTCACCCATCAGATAGGACAGAGGTCCCCTAGAAGGACTGGGTTCTTAGTTTGGCCCCAGAGAACGTAACGTCCGCCTAAGAAATGGCCGACTCGATGGCCCCCCCCCCCCCCCCCCTTTCATGAAGTTCGAACCCTTTCCTCATGTTCTGACATATAACAGTGGGACGAATAAATTGAATACACGTCTCTTGTAATACGATTTACAGTCCCACCTACTTAGTGTTCCACCTTAGTCCTAACGGTCCTCTTTATAGTTGTTGGAGTCTATACGTCTATTATGGTGAGATTACCGTTTTTCACTTCTTCTTGATTTCTCGGAAGGAAATTCCACAATTCAGTCTTATGGACAACATGTAAATCCGATGGATAGTCGTTCCTTCTCATATAATTTTCATGTTAACCCCCACGATCCATTACGTTCAATGTCGTACCGTACACTTGTGTATATTTTGAACGATAATTCAAAGGAACCTTTTATTTCTAACAATGTCTTCTTTTCTCTAATTGTTATTTGTCTTATATATTTAGATATAATTAAGTAATGTTATGATGTTTATAAATAATCAATGGATACTACCAAGTTCCTAAACTATTCAGCCGGTCTTTGTCATTACAATGTTTGTGTTTGAGATGGAAGTTCCTCGAGTCACATTATCCCTTCGTTTACATGTATGCTCACTAATACACCGTTCTACTCTTCCCGTTATTTTTTTTTTTTCTTTATCTTGATGTCTTTTTAGTCACTAATTAAGACTAAACCTTTAAGTTCCTTTTAGAAATTTCCTCTGTTACGGTCCAAAACTGAAACTACTTGTCTACCCGAAAGAGTCCAACTACTTATTACCTCCCCTTTCTCTTTTAAGGTCTATCTCTTCTGTCCATACATCTCCCTGTTTTCATACTTTAGTGTACCTTGGAAGTCCCTTAATTTTAATTTAAGTATATAAGACTTGTCTCACGTACACCATTTGTTTTTTGTTTTTTGTTTTTTTGTGTTGTTGGTCTTCTCTACTTGTTCTGTCTTCTGATCTCTCTGACGTCCCCAGTGTTACACTCACCAGATTGAATGTTTCGACCACTTGAAAACGGAAAACGTAAATCTATTAGTCTACGGTGTTCTTCCAAAATTAATCACTTCGGTATATTAGACTAAACATACAATTTTTCCACTAAAAATTACTGTTATATCTCTTACTTGACCCCACTTCACACTTTTTCCCTTTACGTTGGTTAATATACATAAGTTATTCGAAAATGTTATATGTGGATTTCAAAAATGAGGATAATGCTGTGAATCCTAGAGTTCGTTAACCCATCAGGTACTCCCTGATGTAGTCCAATTTCTCGTCTTTAAGACGGAGGGGTTGTAGTAGGACGTTCTGATTTAAGTTTCAGGGAAGGAGGAAAGAAACGACGTAGCAGGTAATTTGGATCAAGATAAAGATAAGGAGATTTCTTTTTAGTTTCAATATCAGATCGATTGACAGTAAAGGTCCGTACACTTCGTCCTTTTTGGGTTGATCCGTGTCGGTCTTGAAACCGTATTTAGTCGATTCGTGTACCTCTCCTATCTCTTCACTAAAACCCTTTTCGTTACCTATTTCCTTTCACTTTCACTTTCAATGAGTCACACAGTCTGAGAAACGATGGGGTACCTGATATGTCAGGTACCTTAAGAGGTCCGGTATCATGGCCTCTCCTATCAGAAAGGGAAGAGGTCCCCTAGAAGGGTTGAGTACCTAACCTAGGTCCAGAGGGTGTGACATCCATCTAAGAAATGGTCGACTTGGTGGTCCCTTCGGGTTCTTATGACCTCACCCATCCGATAGAGAAGAGGTCACCTAGAAGGGTTGGGTCCCTAACTTGGTCCCAGAGGACGTAACGTCCGTCTAAGAAATGACTGACTCGATAGTTCCTTCGGGTACTTACTTACTTCGACGAATCAAACACTCATTGTTACTTCTCGTTCTCCAGTAACACTTAGGAAGTGTCCGTTCCTGTAAACGTTGGTATCAATGTAGGTATTACACACCGTGTATCGTCATAAAGTCAATTACAACTGTCTTTCTTTGTTAAAATTTTTATTCTTACTCCTTCACCCTTCCTTCCATCCTTTCTCTGTTCTTCTCATCCTTCTTCCCCTTCCCTTCTTTCTCCCTTCCTTCAGTTTGTTCTCCTTTTAAAGTAACACCCCCCTAAGATCGTTTTAATTTAATTGATTTGAGTATTCCCTTGTTTAAATCTATCGATATTCTAGATTTCTCGGTGGTAAAATGTATATTTTAGTACTAATTTTATTTTAATAAAAAGAATTTAACTTCCAAAGTTACTACTTGTATCTGCAACTGTCAAATAGGGAGTTCCCTTTAAGTCCTTCGGTCCTTAACGAGTGAGTCGACACTGTGGTGACTGTTTCTAGATTTTTCTTGTCTTGTAAACCACTTCCTTTTTTTTTATTGACTTAAGTACTTACGAAACTACACTAGTTGTCGTAAAAGACTATGCGTCTCTCGTGTACAGTTTCTCTACCTGTTCTAGTCGAGAGTTCTCCGACTTCTTTAGTCGACTCTTTTGAAGGTCGGTGAAGTGGAACCGGACTGAACCGACTAACAATCTCTAGGGACTTCCTATTAACGTAATTTCGACTATCTTCGTATTACACATGACACACACACAATTCCTTTTATAGTTTACTTAGTGAAAGAGAAGTAAAGTCCAACGACGTAATCGTCGTCTTCTGAAGAAGTCGACGTGCTTCAACCATTCTAACATCAAAGTAAACATAAAGATTACTCGGACCCCGGAAACCTTTTTTAAATTTTCGTAAACTCATTTACAGGGATTTAGAATAACAGTAAAATTTTAAGTTACGTAACCCTTTAGACTCAACATGTTGTACAGTTGAACTCTCCTCGATTTAAATGATGAGAGATCAGTCGGTCATGACAAGAAAATATTCGGATGTTCAGATAACATAGTTCGAGTAATTGGACATCTGTCAAAATTTCGGAAGATGTTTTTTTGAGTAAATGTTGTGACTTACACAATCCATGACTTACGGGACTAAGACATACAACAGTCGAGCGACAGACTTTTGAGTGAAATCTCTCCTAGGACAACATACGTCAGGAACGATTTTTATTTAAACTTCGTCGGTTAAAAATAAATAAAGTACAAAGTTAGGTTAAATTGTACCCTTCATTAAATGACATCACAAATTCTCGTATTCGAAGTACCAACCTACAAACTTAGGGTGGAAACGGTGAGTGATTCGACTTGTTAAAACTAGTTCAATAATTCGTATAGACATAGAAGTAAGAGAGTTGTCCTTTTACCTTTGTGATTCTGACGGATATATTGAATCTAGTAGTAAGTCAATTCAAGTCAGTGAGTCAACACAGACTGAGAAATGTCAGGGTACCTGACGTCGTTCGGTCCGAATGGACGGGTAGTGGTTGAGGGCCTGGAACGAGTTTGAGTGCAGGTAACTCAACCACTACGGTAGGTTGGTAGAGTAGGAGAAAGCCGTGGAAGGGGAGGACGAAAGTTAGAAAGGGTCGTAGCCCCAGAAAAGGTCATTTAGTCAAGAAGTATAGTCCACCGTCTGACCTCAAAGTCGAAGTCGTAGTCAGGAAGGCTACTTGTAGGTCCTGACTAAAAGAAATCCTATCTGATCAACCCAGAGCAATGTCAGGTCCCCGGAGAGTTCTCATAAGAGGTTGTGGTATCAAGTTTTCGTAGTTAAGAAGTCACGAGTCGAAAGAAATACCAGGTCGAGAGTGTAGATATACACTGATGACCTTTGTGGTAATCGAAACTGATATGCCTGGAAACAGTCATTTCATCACAGAGACGAAAAATTATACGACAGATCTAACCATTCTTGAAAAGAAAGTTCCTCGTTTGTAGAAAATTTAAGTACTGACATCAGTTGTAGACAGTTTCGTAGTAACCCTTGTGATTTACTCAATTGGGAACCTTCCAACAATAATATGGACTATAAAGAATCTCGTACCACGTACCATATGGACCGTACTTTATTTATGGTAGTTTTATAGACCATATCATTATTATACACACATATGAATCAGTGAGTCAGTACAAGTTGAGAAACACTCGGGTACCTGACATCGGATGGTCCGAGGGGTAGGTACCTTAAAAGGACCGTTCTTATGACCTCACCCAACGGTAAAGGATGAGGAAGGGTAAGGTCCCTAGCTTGGGTGTAGAGAACGTAGAGGACGTAACCGTCCGTCTATGAAATGGTAGCAAGATGGTCCCTTTGGGGTATTATTATAAATGATTATAACAATACTTATGAGATAGGAAAACCGGTGAGATATCGACGATTACAGGGATGTAATGGTAAAGTATTTAAAAGACAAACGAATTTTAAAAGGAAATGAGGTATGATTAAATAGACGGTAATTTTTTTTTTCTTTGACAAAGTTACATGAAACGTATGTATGTATATTCAAAGAGACAGAGAGATGTACTTGGACTTACGAGTGGATGTGTGTCTATATGTGTCTGTATTTTGTTGAAAAGTCTTTTGTTATAAATGGAAATTAAGTATGATACTTAGACTACCAGATTGGACTTTTCTTTACGATCAATAACGGGTAATTTAACTAAAATATTAGTTTTTATTCAGTACCAGGTACTAAACTTTTTTTTAAAAGATTTTCTGTCCCCGATTAGTCTATTTGACGATATAATAATTTATTACTACAATTTATTACTCAATCTCCGGATTTTACTGAATTAGATTTTTTTTTTCATACCCTTGTTATCTAACAGTCCTAGTCAAAACGTGACCTTGTATGTGAACGTATGGTATTTAGGTACAATTTACACTACGTAAGGACTCAGACCATTCAAGAAGATAGTTGTTGACAGAGACATTATAGAAGCACTAAGTCTTGACCCGTAATTTTATTTCCTATGTACAGATTCTGGTAAAGTGATTATTAGATTTTGTTTGTTTATTAAAGACACCACGTATCAGAGTCTTTTCCGACTGGTCTTTAATAGGTGAATTCTTTCTTGACTATTACGGTCTTTTCTAAGGTAATTATCATAACACTGATTTTCGACTACCTAAGAATGACCACATCGAAAGACTTATAAGACGATCTTGTTATGTTTTATTATGACACTCTGTTAACGAATCAACTAAGATAAATCTTTTATTTGAATTTTTATTGAACAAGGGTACTGTCAGATTTTATTAATTAAAACAGTAGTCATATACGATCTTTGGAACACGTACGTTAGTTAGAGACCCTCGGGTCCCTTCAGTTACTTAGAGGAGAAAATTTTTTAAAAAAGTTACGTGTTATAGTTTGTGATCCTTACTTTTCATCCTACTAGTATAATATCATGATTAGTTAAATATTCCGGGGACTTTCAGGATCTTGGGTTCAATTCTAGATATACTGTCACTTTTTTTATAATATATGTATCTTACTCTCTCTCAAGAAAAGAATGGGTCAAGTTGGTGAAGGAACTTCTCCATTTATTTTGTTGAATGTGAGACTATTTAATCCACACTAGATAATGTTAAATTAGGTTCAACACAAAGAAAATTAATAGGTAAAAAGAAAAACTATAATCCCATTATGTCATTCTATACTTCTTTTGTGTAAGGACGTCTTACTTAAGGTGATCTTCGTGATGTTTTGATTAGTACAATAAAATAAATAAATAATAAATAAATAAATACTTTAAATAAAGTATTTTGCAGTCATGTTTTATCAGAAATTTGTAGATAAGAATCTGTACGATCCAACCTCTTTGTCTTTTGAAGACATACGTAACACGTACAGCGGTTTGAGGTACTAATGGAAACAAACCCTATTATCGGATACATAAAGAAGTAGACCTACAACAATTTTACTACTCGTAGATTTTGACTTCTTAGTACGAATGGTGGTAAAACAGTGATAAAACTACAAAGTAGAAACCTTTTAACGACAGTTACTCAAAGGAGATAAGACGGAATAACATTAACTGGTTTATATATAAAGGTACATTAGTTAGATTTCTTAACCGAAAGAGTCTGAGTTAAGTACTAAGGACCTTCTCGACACCTTCTTTTCTCTTGGAGACTTTTATTGTAAACAACTGACTATGTTCTACTACCGTATCTTCCTGTATTCGAATTAATGAGAGTACTCTTGTGGTGTTTGACGACTTGTTGGTGACTGTTTTTTCTGACCCTGGATTTGTTTTTTATATAAGATGTTAGTTTCGGTTTCTTCTTCGGTTTTGTTTTGACACCCTCCCCACACTAACGTTGAGTTTAGGGTACGAACGATCCGTCCGTTGAATGTTTGAGGTCTATATAGTGTTTTCAAGAAGGTGTCCTCACTCTCAAGACTCGAGGTAGAGTCAAGGTGTCAGACCCCCAGATCATGACTTTCCTACTCGGAGGTCTCATAACCGAAACTTACGGTCCTCCCGAACTAGTGTCCCTGAGACGTCCTGACTCCCTTCGTCTTCGAAAAGAGAGAATCTCCCGTGTGTGTCCCAGAGTATACGTGACGTAGAGTTTCTTTTCGTCTCTGAAGTATCCTCTGACCCGTTCTGGATGAACAACCAGAATCTCCTCGAGGACTCCTCCACTCCCACACGGAAACCGAGAGACACCCCTGTCTCTGTCACTACCGTCAGCAAGACCCTCATGAGTAATCGTACTCTGGAGAACCTCCGACGGCACAAGAGTGGTTCTGGACCGAGATGAGTCATCGAATCTCCGGGAGCCCAACGTTGTACGGTCTGCTTACGTGGTTGTCCCACCCTTGTGTCACGGTTCGTAATCGTCTGTCCGACGGATTTCAAAAAGACTAGAGTGTCGACGGACAATTTGTGTGGAGAACTGTACCAGGACAGATGGTCTCTTTGTTCTGAGTTAAAGTGGACAGTCACTCGTCCTTGATCAGGAAGGGTGTTCCTTCGTACGTATCCGAAGAAAGGTCGGAGTAGGTGGTCCCCTGTCTGTGGTATTCGTACTCCTTGATGTTGGGAAGTCGAACTCCTTCCCTTTGTCGTTAGTGTATTTTGAACTGTTTTACTCTTCTGTCTCCTTACACAAGGTCCATTTCCTTGTTCTATTTTGAGGTTTTCTTTTTGATTCACTACACTGTTATCTTTAGATGGGGTTTTTTATTAAGTCACATTTACTTATCATTTCTACTAATTTCTAGAGTCTCTTTCTTACCTCCGTGTCTGACTTTTCTATGTTCTTTACAAATTGTTTTTCAATCTTCTAGATTGTATGTTTTTCTCTACTTGTTGTGTTATTGACTTTATTTTTATGTTATCTTCCTTGACTATCTTATTTACTCCCTCTCCTTGTCTATTAACTCGACTTTCTGTCTTACCATCTTTTGTCATGTCACGTTGTCCTATTTCTTTTTTCTTACTTTTCTATGCTTCTGTCAAATTCTCTGGAGACCTTGTTGTAATTTGTGTGGTTGTTAGTGTAATCTCCAGGGTCTTTCTTTTCTCTCTTTCTCGTACCCTTTTATAAACTTCTCTATTATCTACTTTTGAAGGGAATGTACCCTTTCCTTTATCAGTGGGTTCAAGTCCTTTGAGTTTCAGGGTCCGTCCTCTTTGGGTTCCTCCTTGTACGGTTCTGTGTCTCGTTGATTTGACTGTTTTTAATTTCTGTTACTCTTTTATAAATTTTATTGTTCCTTTTCGTTGTCTCCCCCTGGAAGGACTGGGTCCCTAGCTTGGGTCCAGAGGACGTAACGTCCGTCTGTGAAATTGGAGAGTCGGTGGTCCCTTCGGGACTATTGTATGTTCCCTTAGGGGTGTTACAATAATGTCAAAAAGAGTCGTTCTGAGACGTCCGGTCTTCCCTCACCGTTTTATATAAATTTTACTATTTTCTCTTTTTGGATGTTTGGTTCTTATGAGATGGGTTGTTCCGACAGTAAGTCTAAGTTGTCTCTTTAGTTTTCGAAATGTCTATTCGTTTCTGATTGTCTTAAGTCGTGGTGATTTACTCCAAATGTTGTTCCCGATTTCCTTGAAGAGGTCCGTCCTTTCTTTTCGGGGTTGATCATTGTTCTTGTAATACCTACCCTTTCGAGTAGTCATTTCCGTTTGTGTGTCATTTCCATTCTTTTAGTAGGTATGTCTCTTATCCTGTAGTTTTGGTCGTTAATACTCTTCTGTACTCGTGTTCCGTCCTATAACCTTTAAATAAACTTTAATTTTCGTTTCGTTGAATTTTTTTTGGGACAACTATATGTCTCGAGATATAGTTTTGGGGTACCATTGGTGTTTAACTTTTAGATGTTATCTACTGTTTTTTGTTTTTCGTTAGGTTTTTTGTGTGATTTCAATTATTAGTATAGTGTTCTTTTCTCTTGTTTTCTTTTCTTTCCTTCTTTTTTTACTAAATGTTTTTTATTAGTTTTCGTTAATTGTTTTACCGTTATTCTTATATGTATATATAATTATTGATGGAATTTGTGTTTCATTTGATATACGAAGTTGACTTTCTGTATCTGACCGACTCACTTACGTTTTTGTTCTTGTCATATATTCACAAATGTTCTCTAGGTGAAATCTAGATCCCCGTATATGTCTGACTTTGACTCCCCTTTTTTCTTTCTTACGGTATTTTTACCTTTAGTCTTCTTTTGACCTCTTCGTTATGAGTATAGTCGGTTTTATCTGACATTTTATCTCTGACAATTTTCTATGTCACCCTGTGGGGTATTAGTAGTTACTTAGCTAGGGTCTTCTTCTATATTGTTTACGTTTATACATCCGTGGGTTGTACCCGAAGGAACCACCGTATCTACCATTTCTTAGGTACCCGTTGTATCCTCTGGACCCAAGTTAGGGACCCAACCATTTTATGGGACCTCTTCCCGTACCGTTGGGTGAGACCAAAGAACGGACTTCTTAGGAATACCTGTCTCCTCGTACCACTCGAGTCAGGTACCCCAACGTTTCTCAGTCTGTACTGACTTACTGATTCGTGTCTTACCTGTGGGTTGTATCCTCCTAAAGTTTTATGTTCCGTTTACGATTGTTGGTATTTTACTCTTTAGTTGTCATTGTGTTATTATCATCCCCTGAAATTGTGGGGTGAAAGTAGTTTACTGTCTAGTAAGTCTGTCTTTTACTTAATTTTATTGTTGTCCGGAATTTATTGTATAATATGGTCTTGTTGTTTTAACTATAAATATTTCCTAAAGTAATCTTTCGTGTCTTATGTGTAAGTAATGTTCACGTGTACCTTGTATGAGATCCTAACTAGTGGACGACCCGGTGTTTGGTATAGAGTCATTTAAATTCTTTTGACTTTAGTATAATTCATAGAAAAGACCGGTGTTACGATACTCTAATCTTCAGTTGATGTTCTTTTTATTAACATTTTTTGTTTTGTTTTGTTTGTATACTTCCGACTTGTCATACGATGGTTTGTTGGTTACCTAGTGACTTCTTTAGTTTCTCCTTTATTTTTTATACTCTCTGTTTACTTTTACTTTTGTGTCTTTGGGTTTTAGATATCCTGTGTCATTTTCATCAAGATTCTCCCTTCAAGTATAATTATATTTAAATGGAAACCTCTGTTCTTTATAGAGTCCATCTTTTGGATGTCGATTTCGTTGAGGTCTTTCTTCTTGTTTGTTTTGAGTCTCAATCATCTTCCTTTCTTTAGTATTTCTAGTCTCATCCGCACTTACTTTATCTCTGTTTCTTTTGTTATTCTTTTTAGTTACTTTACTTTTCGACCAAGAAACTTTTCTATTTCAACTATTTGGAAATCGGCCTGAGTAGTTCGATTTTTCCCTCACCCGAGTTTAGTTATTGTAATCTTTGCTTTTTCCTCTTCAATATTGTCTGTGGTGTCTTTATGTTTCTTAGTACTCTTTTGAAATGTGTTATACGGTTATTTTACCTGTGTACAAAAAAGCCAACTTCGTATATTAATCTTTTTTTAACCTGTTTAAGAATCTTTCCATGTTAGAGGGTTCCGACTTGGTCCTTTTTATCTTCATATTTGAGTTCAAGTATGAACTTCTAACTAGAGTTCATGACTTTAACTTTACCACTAATTATTTGAGAGTTGTTTGGTTTCAGGTCCTGGTCTACCGAAGAGTCGGTTTGAAGATAGTTTGTAAATCTCTTCTCAATTGTCGATATGAAGACTTTAATGACGTTTTTTAACGTCGTCTTCCTTGTATAAGTTTGAGTAAGATACTCCAGTGGTAGTGGGACTATCTGTTTGATCTGTTTTCATAGTGTTTTTTTATTTAATGTCCCGTTATAGTGACTACTTGTATCCGTGTTTCTAGACATTGTTTCATGTTCGATTGTCTTATGTTGTTATATCATTTTCCTAGTATGTGGTACTAGTTCACTCTAAATGAGGGTCCTATGTTCTAAAAAAGTTATAGACATTTAGTTAGTTACATTATGTGTTGTGATTGTTTCACTTCCTATTTTTGGTTTACTAGTAGAGTTATTTCCGTCTTTTTCGAAAACCATTCTAAGTTATGGCTAAGTACCATTCTTGAGATGTTTTTCACCCGTGTCTCCCCTGCATAGAGTTGCATTATTTCAGGTATATACTGTTTGGATGTCGATTACAGTACAAGTCACCACCTTTCGACTTTCGTAAAGGAAATTCCAGTCCTTTTCTCTTCCTACGGATAATAACGGTTAAAAATAGTTGTATCAAAACCTTCTAGATCGGTACCGTTAGTCTCTTCTTGTTCTTTATTTCCCGTAGGTTTGACCTTTGTCATTCGTTTTGACAGTGACAAACGTCTACTGTACTATGATGTGTATCTTTTAGGATTTCTACAAAGGGGTTTTGACGATCAAAGTAGTTACTTAAGTCATTTCAACACCCTATGTTTTGATTATGTGTCTTCGGACAAGATTGTTGTTTTCTAGTCTTTCTGTTTAATACTTTAGTTAGGGTAAATGGTAAAGTAACTTTTCTTCGTTTATGGATCCTTATTTAGATGGATTCCTCTGTTTTCTGGACATGAGAATTTTCATACTGAAACTACTTTCTTTAACTTCTACTGTGTTTGTCTACTTTTCTATGTGATACAAGAACCTGACTTTTCAAATATAACAATTTTACTGATAATGGGTTTCGTTGGGTGTCTCAGTTACGTTAGGGATGGTTTAATGGTTACCATAAAAAAGTGTCTTTATGTTGATTTATTAATTCAAATATACCTCTGTGTGTTTTTTAGAGTTTATTATTTTGTTAGAACTCTTTCTTTTTGTCGATCTCCCTAGTCCGGGAAACTGAAGTCTGATATGATGTTTCGATGTCATTAGTTTTCTCATACAAAGTTCGTGTCTTTGGTTATGTCTAGTTACCTTGTCCTGTCTTTCGGGTCTTTATTTGGATGGGTGATTACCAGTCAATTAACTATTTGAATTTCTTCCGTTCTAAATGTTACCTTTTTTTCTGTCAGAGATCTATTGGTTACCCTTAAACGACATACTGAGTCGTTTGCGGTTGTCCCCGAGACACTGTCAGATCTACCCACCCTACCCCTCCACCTACCACCACTTCAACCCCTCCCTCCCCTGTACCCACATGGAGACCAGCTAAGAACGACTACAAACTGACTTTTGGTACTTTAAGACATTTCTTTAATAGGAAGTTAATTTTTTTATTTCACCGTTCTTTTATATTATGTTTCCTTGAATAAATGTTTTGTCTTTGTCTCGATGTCTGTGTCTTTTATTTAAATACCAATGGTTTCCCCTTTCCCCCCCTCCACCATATTTAGTCCTCAAACCCTAATCGTCTATGTTTGATGACATATATTTTATTTGTTATTCTAGGATAACCCGAAGGAACCACCGAGTCTACCATTTCGTAGACGGACGTTACACCCTCTGGGTCTAAACTAGGGACCCAACCTTTCTTGGGGACCTCTTCCTTTACCGTTGGGTGAGGTCATGAGAACGGACCTTTTAAGGTACCTACATCCTCGGACTGACCTTTTCCAGTCAAAAGTAAGGTTAAGGTTTCTTTCCTTTATATTTTTCTTACGAGTTTGATGGTGTGTCAACGTGAGTAGAGTGTACGATCATTTCATTACGAGTTTTAAGTGGTTCAGTCCGAAGTCGTTATGCACTTGGCACTTGAGGGACTACAAGTTCGACCAAAATCTTTGCCGTCTCCTGGGTCTCTAGTTTAACGGTTGTAGACGACCTAGTACCTTTTTCGTTCTCTCAAGGTCTTTGTGTAGATAAAGACGAAATAACTGATACGGTTTCGGAAACTGACACACCTAGTGTTATTTGACACCTTTTAAGACTTTCTCTTTTCTTATAGTCTGGTGAATTGGACGGAGAACTCTTTAGACATACGTCCAGTCCTTCATTGTCAATCTTGACCTGTACCTTGTTGTCTGACCAAGGTTTATCCTTTACCTCATACAGTTCCGACATATAACAGTGGGACGAATAAATTGAATATACGTCTCATGTAGTACTCTTTGTAACCTGACCTTCTTTGTGTTCGACCTTAGTTCTAAAGGTCCTCTTTATAGTTATTAGAGTCTCTACGTCTACTGTGGTGAGAATACCGTCTTTTACTTCTTCTTGATTTTTCGGAGAACTACTTTCCTTTCTCCTCTCACTTTTTCAACCGAATTTCGAGTTGTAAGTCTTTTGTTTCTAGTACCGTANTTTCTTACGAGTTTGATGGTGTGTCAACGTGAGTAGAGTGTACGATCATTTCATTACGAGTTTTAAGTGGTTCAGTCCGAAGTCGTTATGCACTTGGCACTTGAGGGACTACAAGTTCGACCAAAATCTTTGCCGTCTCCTGGGTCTCTAGTTTAACGGTTGTAGACGACCTAGTACCTTTTTCGTTCTCTCAAGGTCTTTGTGTAGATAAAGACGAAATAACTGATACGGTTTCGGAAACTGACACACCTAGTGTTATTTGACACCTTTTAAGACTTTCTCTTTTCTTATAGTCTGGTGAATTGGACGGAGAACTCTTTAGACATACGTCCAGTCCTTCATTGTCAATCTTGACCTGTACCTTGTTGTCTGACCAAGGTTTATCCTTTACCTCATACAGTTCCGACATATAACAGTGGGACGAATAAATTGAATATACGTCTCATGTAGTACTCTTTGTAACCTGACCTTCTTTGTGTTCGACCTTAGTTCTAAAGGTCCTCTTTATAGTTATTAGAGTCTCTACGTCTACTGTGGTGAGAATACCGTCTTTTACTTCTTCTTGATTTTTCGGAGAACTACTTTCCTTTCTCCTCTCACTTTTTCAACCGAATTTCGAGTTGTAAGTCTTTTGTTTCTAGTACCGTAGGTCAGGGTAGTGAAGTACCCTTTATCTACCCCTTTGACCTTTCTCACAGTCTGAAATAAAACCCCCCGAGGTTTTAGTGACGTCTACCACTAACGTCGGTACTTTAATTTTCTGTGAAAGAAGAACCTTCTTTTCAATACTGGTTGGATCTGTCGTATAAGTTTTCGTCTCTGTAATGAAACGGCTGATTCCAGGTAAATCAGTTCCGATACCAAAAAGGACACCAGTACATACCTACACTCTCATTCTGACACTTCTTCCGACTCGCGGCTTCTTAACTACGAAAACTTGACACCACAACCTCTTCTGAGAACTCTCAGGGAACCTGACGTTCCTCTAGGTTGGTCAGGTAAGACTTCCTCTAGTTGGGACCCTAAAGAAACCTTCCTTACTACGATTGTGACTTCGAGGTCATGAAACCGGTGGAGTACGTTTCTCAACTGAGTAACCTTTTCTGAGACTACGACCCTCCCTAACCCCCTTCCACCTCTTCCCCAGTTGGTTCCTACTCTACCGACCTACCGTAGTGCCTGAGCTACCTGCACTCAAACTCACTTGAGGCCCTCTATCACTACTTGTCCCTCCGGACCGTACGACGCTAAGTACCCTAGCGTTTCTCAACCTGTGCTGACTTGCTGACTTGACTTGACTCCTCGGACCATCCGGTCTAAGGTTCCCCAGTGTTTCTCAGTCTGTACTGACTCGTTGAAGTGAAAGTGAAATTATATTATGTCCCTTGATACAAGTTATTGAACATTATCGTATATTGTCTTTTATTAGGCTTTTTTATATTGACTTAGTGAAACGACAAGTGGTCTTTGATTGTGTCGTAACATTTAGTTGATATGAAGTTGTTTTTGGTTGGTTGGTTTGTTTTCTTGTATCTTTTGTTCTTCTGAGAGAAGTTGTTCACCCGGACCCTTTTAACCTGTTGATGTACGTTTATGTAATTTAAGTTTGTAAGAAATTGTGGTATATGTTTCTATTTGAGTTTTGTGTGATTTCTGGATTTTCATTCTGGTCTATGATATTTTGAGAATCTCATTTTGTTTCCTTCTTTACAGAAACTGTATTTAACGTCACTATAGTGAAAACTAGGTGGAAGATCTCATTATCTTTGTTTCTATTTGTTTACCCTGAATACTTTACATTTTCGTTAACGTGTCGTTTAATTCGTTATTTGTTTTTTCGTCAGATGACTTAACCTCTATAAACATTTGTTACCCGGATTTTTCCCTAATTAGAAGTTCTTATTTGTTATCAAGTACGTCGAGTTATAGCTTTATTTATTTATTTTTGTCGGGTTAGGTTTTTTACTTGTCTTCTTAATTTCTCTGTAAAGAGGTTTCTTTTGTATGTCTACCGGTTCTCCGTACACTTTTTTACGAGTTTTACGATTAATAATCTCTTTATGTTTAGTTTTGATACTACTCTATAGTGGAGTGTGGTCAATCTTACCGGAAGTAGTTTGTTATGTACGACCTCTCCTACATATCTTTTTCCCTTGGGAGGATGTGATAACCACCCTTACATTTAACCGTATCGGTGATGTCTCTTATTCATACCACCGAGGAATTTTTTAATTTTATCTCGATGCTATACTAGGTCGTCAAGGTCAGAACCCGTGTATAGACCTCTTTTGGTATCAAGTTTTTCTATGTACGTGTCGTTACAAGTAACATCGGGATAAATGTTATTGGGTGTGTAAATCCTTCGTTGGATTTACAGGTAGTTGTCTACTTACCTATTTTTCTTCACCATGTAAAATATGTTACCTTATAACAACAAACCAGTAATTTAATACAGGCTGAGAACCCTGGGGTACCTGATATCAACTGACTGACAGTCACCCTAAAGGGTCCGTTCTTATGACCTTACCCAACGGTGAAGGAAGAGGTCCCTTAGAAGGGTTCGATTCATAACTTTGGTTCATAGGTCGTGACTGTACCGTCTAAGAAATGGTGATTCGGTGGTCCCTTCGGAGTGTTACCTTATAATAAGTAGGGAATTTTTCTTACTTTATTACGGTAGTGTCGTTGTATCTACCCGGATCTCTAATATAATGATTCATTCCATTAAGTCTGTGTCTTTCTTTTAATATATATTATAGTAAATATACATTTTAGATTTTTTTACTATCTTTACTTGAATAAATATTTTGTCTTTGTCTGAGTGTCTAAATCTTTTGTTTTAACACCAATGGTTTCCCCTCTCTACACCCTTTCCTTATTTCATCTTCAGACCCTATTTGGATATGTGTGATGATATAAATTTTGTCTATTAGTTGTTCCTGGATACCTATCGTGTCCCTTGAGCCGATTTATAAGACATTAACCAATTTCCCCTTTTGTTAAACATTTTCCTATCTATATACACATACGTATTGACTTAGTGAAACGACATGTGGACTTTGATTTCATTGTGACAGTTAGTTGGTATAAATTTAATTTTTTTTTTTTTTCTATTTCTGGTTTTGGAGTACCCCGAATGTAAGATCTACTTTTCTCTTTTATTTACTCTCTTATTTATCAATATATTTCATTAAAGTATACTACTACTTCTCTTTTATTTTAATCTTTGATTTTACAAGTAAACATTTGTTCTCTTTTAACAATAGAGACCCTCTAAAAACTCGGAAAGAATGTACCAGGGTTCTACTGATCTTTATAGTACCATTGTCATCTTTTTACTTTCTCTTCCAGGTGAGTTGTGTCTGTTTATACTCTAATCCCTGGAATCTTTAAGTATATGAGTACTGTTACTCTTGTCCTACATACACCAAGATGTTAAGGGTTTGGGATACTGACGTTTAAAAGAGGGATGATCACGACGAAGATAAAAACTGTCAAAGGAGTCTTAGATACCGGAATTTACTACGTACCACTTCCTCCTTTTACCCTAATGAGGAAACACGGTATGGACTTAAATTACAGAACGTCGCTACGGGTTCTAAAAATGAAACCCAGAACGTTTTCATCATAGAGAGGTACTCCCCATCCGTTTTGACCTCCGTTCTTTCTGGATTCACGGACTTTTGTCTCGACAGTATAAATCGGATTCTTTTTCTTTACCGTCAGTCTTCATTAATACTTGTAATATCGTTCATATTAAACAACTCAAAGGTGATAATGAATACATGGCTTCTCCGTAGACATATAAAAGGGGTTTATTTAAGTTTCTGGGTCACATTGGATTAAAGTTCCTTTTCAGTGTAAGTTTCATTGTGTTAGGTCGAGAGTTTTCTGTAAAAATTTATCAAGGTAAGTAATAAACATAAACTTAATTTGTAGAATTTAAATTTTTTTTTCATACGAAAATAAAAAGCGTCGTTATTTGATACCAGTAATCTTATAAAGACATTTATACATTTAATTAGGCTGAGTGGGTTTTTTTCTTTCTTTTCCTTCTTTTTCAGTCGATGGACCAGACCGAGTTCTTTGGGTTTTTCATTTTCTCCTACTTCGGAACCTGTTTCGGTATACTTCTTTCCTGATCCTGACTTTGACCTTCGTATAGACTTAAATCAACTTTACTTGTGATGACAATAATGTCAATAAAAGATTGTGACTTAGTTTTTTTTTTTTTAGGTCCTCCAAACTTCCGAATATAATCAGAAAACGAAAAGATAAGTTTATTCGAAGGGGACGGGGGAAGTCCCACAAAAAATTTAGAAATGTAATAAAACGAGAAAGTAACGATCTTTTAAAATATTGTGACATATTTTACTGACCATATAACTCCAGTAGAACAAAGACTTCATAGTCAGTTAGTATCTACAACGACTTTACTTTAAGAGAGATAACGACTACTTAAAGAGGATGCACTAGTCAGAACGATTGAACGACCTTTGTTTACTCACTGTCTGTCAAGACTCCCTACCTTTGACCTTGACTCTATTTGTCTGTCTCTATACTTTCACGTTTTGTTATATTACATCTCGTAACAGGTTGACGTCGAAGGTCAGTGATGTACATCGGTAGGTTGGGTAAGTAAAAGTACTATAGGGGATTCCTTCAATATACTGTGTCCTCGTATCTAAACAAAGTCTTACTCTTTTTAGTTGGACTTTTAAAAGGGATGAAAATATAAATGTCAGTTGATGTACTTTATAAGTTCATCCTTTAATGGGACAATAGATTTAGTATGTATTTATTAAGTTTAACAGTAGAAAACCGTCTAGGTGATTTTCGTGACAAAAATAAAAACTTTGTTAACTCTTAAAATTACATCTTCTTGAATACATATCCCTTATGTGGGTGTCACAAAGTAATATTTCGGACAGTTCGAGAGTACAAGGGTTTACTACATGGACTACATGTCCAAGTCTTGGACTGTAGGATAATTCTCGATCACTATTCGTCCGGTCTCCCTTACGGAATGAAACGTATTTCTGCAGATTATCTCAAAGTGTACCATCTACTGTAAATGTCATTATTAAAATACTATGACAAGATTTCTGTCTTTTGTCAAATAAACCTTCAAATCCGATTGACTAATTACTGGTAAATTCTTTACTAAGTTCACAAATTATAGGTGGACAGTCAGATAAACGAAGAAATCTACTCTTTCCACTCTATTTTATGTTAGGAATGTTGTTTTTCCACCACGATCTCCATTTCTTGGACGGACGGTTACTATAAACCCAGTCCTTCAAGGGAACCTCCTCTCGTACCGTTGGGTGACGTCATAGGAACGGACCTCTTAAGGTACCTGTCTTCTCGGATCGCCCGATGTCAGGTATCCCAGCGTTTCTCAGTCTGTGCTGACTTCGTTGAATCATGCGTATATGGCGTATCTTCAGGGTGATGTGAATTCCTCGTTACATATGTATAAAAAATTTACTCGAAATATATTTGGTATACGACATGTCGTCGAAGGAACATTTAATCTTACTATATATTGTAAAGTTTTTTAAGAAGTAAACGAAATAATTTGATGAACACTAGTCTCTAAGGTAAAATATTAAAAGTCAGATAACTGATAGTGGGTTCCACCCTCTCTCTTGTGATTATTTAAGTCAACAGGAGTACAGTTTATAAACCGTCTAGGACTTCTCAACTACGAAAACTTGACACCACAACCTCTTCTGAGAACTCTCAGGGTACCTGACGTTCCTCTAGGTTGGTCAGGTAAGACTTCCTCTAGTCAGGACCCTAAAGAAACCTCCCTTACTACGATTTCGACTTTGAGGTCATGAAACCGGTGGAGTACTCTTCTCAACTGAGTAACCTTTTCTGAGACTACGACCCTCCCTAACCCCCGTCCTCCTCTTCCCCTGTTGACTCCTACTCTACCGACCTACCGTAGTGACTGAGCTACCTACGCTTAGACTCACTTGAAGCCCTCAACCACTACCTGTCCCTCCGGACCACACGACGCTAAGTACCCCAGCGTTTCTCAGCCTGTGCTGACTCGCTGACTTGACTTGACGTGACTCGACTTTCAACGATAGATATATCAATGTTCCAAAATCAACCTTCCTTATGTCTATAGGTCCATTCGCTTCGAAGGGTACGGTATGATCCAATACCAGTCAACCTGGTATTTAGTGCCTTTACGACCAAAACATTGGTACCTCTCCATATGTTTTTATTCAAAACACTAACCAGTACTACTTAAATAGATAATTTATAAATCACTTTCATATGATACATGACCGTACACAAGATTTATGAATAAAACTTTGTCTCTACTTAATTTATGTGTTGAGTGTTACTTTCTATTTTTCTACATATAACAATTTTAATAATATCATTTAAATATGATTATAAAACCTACTATAAAACCCTCAGTGTCCTTTCATGTTGTTTAAGAACTCCCAACGTCCCACCCGTCCTTTAATCATCTCTAACGTGATTCCATCACTATAAACTCCATCCAAGATTTCCCATTAAATCTGTAACGTAAGATCCTATTCAGTTCTTTAAATGTACTTTTCCATTTTATGGGTCTAATCGGTTACTTATAACTGCTTCTTTCAGTCTCCTGACTGTGATGAACTTAAGTTGTGAATGACGTTTCGATGTCACTAGTTCTGTCATATCACGACTGTTTTCTAATCTGTTTGTCGTTCGTTATATTGTCTTATTTCTCCGGTCTTTATCTGAGTATATTTATATCTGTTAACTAGAAACTATTTATTTGGGTCCGATAAGTTGTCTCATTTTTATTCAGAAAAGTTTTTTCCAACGATCTTTTTGACCTATAAACGTATGGTTTTTCTTTTCCTTTTTTACTCAGTTCTGTGACTTGAATTTATAAAGTATTTTTAATTCAGTATGATATCTGAATTCTCACACTATATTTCAATACTTTGATCTTTTATTGTCCTTTTTGAGATCAACTTGTAACAAAACCGGTATCTAAATCTACTTTATGACTTCCGTGTTAGGTACTTTCTTTTTTTAACATTTAACCTAAAGTAATTTTAAAATTTTTGAAAAAGAGACGTTTCCTTTCTTATTTTTCTTGGTTATTTGATAATTTTCTTACTTTTTTTTTTTCGTTCTGTGTCGTCCATCTTTGACAAACGTTCGTAAAAGAACACAGACTTTATAAATTTCTGAAGAATTAATTGTTATCCTTTTGTTTGTTGAGTCAATTTTTCACCCGTTTTCAAGATTTACCTTTAGAGTGGTTTCTTCTGTATGTTTATCGTTTATTCGTATACCTTTTTACAATTAGTTTACAGTAATCTCTTAACGTTTAATTATGTTGTTACCGTGTTGTGATATGTGGATAATCTTACCGAGTTTAGGTATCGTGATTATTGTAGTTTACGACCTTTCCCACACCTCCGTATCCTTGAGAGTAAGTAACGACCATCCTAACGTTTTACCATGTCGATGGAACCTTCTGTCAAATTATCAAAGAACTTTATGATGTGTATGAAAATGGTATTCTAGGGTGTTAGTGTGACGAACTATCGATGTGTACCCTACAAATCTCGACGAAACAAGTACCAACACTTTTTAGTCTTCGTTGGTTCTGTAGGAAGTTGTTCACTTACCTCTTTGTTTGTCACTGTGTAGGTACGTTACCTAATGATCAGTGACTACTTTTTCTTTATGCAGTAGTTCGGTGTCTTTCTGTACCTTCTTGGAGATTACGTATAACGATTCACTTTCCTCGGCCAGACTTTAAGATGTGTGAGTCAAGTCAAGTCAAGTCAACGAGTCAACACAGGCTGAGACACTGGGGTACTTAGCGTCGTGTGGTCCGGAGGGACAGGTAGTGGTTGAGGGTCTCAGGTGAATCTGAGTGCGGGTAACTCAGTCACTACGGTAGGTCGGTAGAGTAGGAGCCAACAGGGGAAGAAGAGGACGGGAGTTAGGGAGGGTTGTAGTCTCAGAAAAGGTTGCTCAGTTGAGAAGTGTACTCCACCGGTTCCATGACCTCAAAGTCGAAATCGTAGTAAGGAAGGTTTCTTTAGGGTCCCGACTAGAGGAAGTCTTACCTGACCAACCTAGAGGAACTTCATGTTCCTTGAGAGTTCTCAGAAGAGGTTGTGGTGTCAAGTTTTCGTAGTTAAGAAACCGTGAGTCGGAAGAAGTATCAGGTTGAGAGTGTAGGTATGTACTGGTGTCCTTTTTGGTATCGGAACTGATCTGCCTGGAATCAACCGTTTCATTACAGAGACGAAAACTTATACGATAGATCCAACCAGTATTGAAAAGAAGGTTCCTCATTTGTAGAAATTAAAGTACCGACACTAGTGGTAGACGTCACTAAAACCTCGGGGGGTTTTATTTCAGACTGTGAGAAAGGTGACAAAGGGGTAGATAAAGGGTACTTCACTACCCTGACCTACGGTACTAAAAACAAAAGACTTACAACTCGAAATTCGGTTGAAAGAGTGAGAGGAGAAAATGAAAGTAGTTCTCAGAAAAATCGAGGAGAAGTGAAAGACGGTATTCCTACCATAGTAGACGTAGAGACTCTAATAAGAAAGAGGACCTTTAGAACTAAGGTCGAACACAAAGAAGGTCAGGTTGCAAAGAGCACTACATGAGACGTATCTTCAATTTATTCGTCCCACTGTTATATGTCGGAACTACATGAGGAAAAGGTTAAAACCTTGGTAACATAACAAGGTACAGAACAAGATTGACAACGAAGGACTGGACGTATGTCCAAAGAGTTCTCCGTCCAATCCACCAGACCATAAGGGTAGAGAGAGTCTTAAAAGGTGTCAAAGAACACTAGGTGTGTCAGTTTCCGAAACCGTATCAGTTATTTTGTCTTTATCTACAAAAAGACCTTGAGAGAACGAAAAAGGTACTAGGTCACCTACAACCATTAAACTAGAGACCAAGGAGACGAAAAAGATTTTGGTCGAACTTGTAGTCCCTCAAGTGTCAAGTGCATAACGACTTCGGACCGAACCACTTAAAACTCGTAATGAAATGATCGTACACTCTACTCACATTAACACGTCATCAAACTCGTAAGAAACCGTAACGGAAAGAAACCTTAACCTCACTTTTGACGGGAAAAGGTCAGGACACCGGTGACGACTCAAAAGGTTTAAACGACCGTATAACTCACGTCGTGAAAGTGTCGTAGTAGAAAGTCCTAAACTTTGTCGAGTTGACCTTAAGATAGTGGAGGTGATCGAAACAAGTATCACTACGAAAGATTCCGAGTGAACTGAAGTGTAAGGTTCTACAGACCGAGATCTACTCACTAGTGTAGGAGTACTAATAGACCCAGTACTTCTAGAAAAAGCATGCAAGAAGGCACATAAGAACGGTGGAGAAGAATTATAGAAGACGAAGACAATCCAGGTATGGTAAAGACAGGAAATAGCTCGGGTAGAAACGTACTTTACAAGGGAACCATAGAGATTAAAAGAACTCCTCTAGAGATCAGAAACGGTAAGACAACAAAAGGAGATAAAGAAACGTAACTAGCGACTTATTATAATGTAAGGTCTTTTGTTTTGATGTCTCTGTTATTTGTCTAACCATCAACGGTCAAGTCAACACCATCCTCTTTCCTTATACCATTCTTCCCCTCTTTTCTTTCTCCCTCTATTCACCTCGTGTCCCTTAAGAATCCCTTCACTTTGATTCGAGACACACTATGATTTTACCACCTATGTATTAAAAGACGTAAACAGTTTTAAGTATCTTACATGTTGGTTTGTCACTTGAGATTGCATTTAATTGTAGTCAATTAACATTACGTAGTCATAACCAATTAATTAACAATTTTTGTATGGTGTAGTTACGTTCTATAATTTTGTCTTCTTTACTGTCCTCACCCCTTTTTTCCTCATATACTTATGGATATAAAAGACAAGTCGACAAAATATTTAAATTTTGACTACATTTTTTATTTCAGATTAATAGAATTTTCATATTAACTGTATGATTTCTCTTCTCTATTTTATATTTGTATATTTTATGACTATTAGTCTTCTCTCTTTTTACTCCCATTCTTTGTTTTTGTTTATGTTACTTATAAATGTACGTATCTCCTATTACTAGATTGATATAGTTATTGAGTAAAATATATATTTACCAGACTTGTGTGGGTAATTTACTGTTTACAAAAGTTTCATATAAAATTCTTTTGTTCTAGGTCGACACACGTCAGGTATTATTTATTTGGAATTTAAATGTGGGTGAGTCTACCCATTTTTAATACCCCTGTCTCTCGTTCGAAATGATACGATTGTGCTTAGTTTTCGTTTGACCCACTAATGTAATTAAAGGTCAATTCGTCTCTAGTAATTCCCGTAATATATTACTATTTCCCCTATTAAAAATTTCTTCTGTACTGTTAGGGTCTACACTTACGTGGAATGTTTTCTTACAGTTTTATGTACTTCGTTTTTGTCTTTTGACGTTCCTATTCATCTACTTAAGTCATAATATCAAGCTCCAAAGTTGAAGAGAGACGGTCAATAACTATCGAGTTCATCCGTCTTTTAGTCATTGTTATATGTACTGGACTTATCATGATAGTTAGTTGAACTAGATCGACGATAAACATCTTATGAGGTCGGTTGTAGGTTTTAGTGTAACAAAAGTTCGGATATACAAGTGGTTCTCTCTGGTACAAGACCTTGGTATCATTTATTCGGTGGTTTAAAATTTCTTATTTTTGGTATGTCTCCTACAAAGGTCCGGAGTCACCTTAATTACATCTTTAGTTATTGTCTTTCCATCGACCTTTTAGTAGTTTATATTTCTTTGATTTGTCGTATAAAGATTTATTAGATACCCAGTTTCTATAAAATTTTCTTTGTCAAATTTACTGACTTTACCACACTGTTTACGTAACTCGAGATTACATAGAACGACACACCTTGACTATCTTTCATCGTGACCTTTTGTCTGTCCTCCTGTCCTAAGTCTTACGTTTTTCGAAAGGACTCGTATTATTCACATAAGACATAAGACATTCACTTTGACGTGGCGACTACAGTGACTCGAGTATATACGTAAAACCTTGATAGAAATGATCTCTATATCTGTTTGGTTATACATATCTGTTTAGTTATATTTTTATCTCTTTACGTTTAGTTTTGGTGTCACTCCATGGTAGAGTGTGGTCAGTCTTACAGACACTAGGTTTTCAGACGTTCGTTATTTACGACCTCTCCCACACCTCTTTTCCCTTGGGAGGATGTGACAACCACCCTTACGTTTGATCATATCGGTGATACCTCTTGTCACACCTCTAAGGAATTTTTTAACGTTTATCTTGACGGAATACTGGGTCGCTAGGGTGACGACCCGTATATGTGGCTCCTCTGGTCTTAACTTTCTCTGTGTACATGGGGTTACAAGTAGCGTCGTGACAAATATTATCGGTCCTGTACCTTTGTTGGATCTAAAGGTAGTCGTCTACTTACCTATTCTTTCGACACCATGTATATGTGTTACCTCATAATGAGTCGGTAATTTTTTTATGTAAACTTAGTCAAGATTACTCTACCTACTTTGACCTCGGCTAATATGTTTCATTCGGTCTTTCTTTTTGTGGTTATGTCATGAGATTGTGTATATATACCTTAAATCTTTCTACCGTCACTACTGGGACATACGTTCTGTCGTTTTCTCTGTGTCTACACATCTCACCTGAAAACCTGAGACTCCCTCTCCCTCTCCCACCCTACTAAACCCTCTTACCGTAACTTTGTACATATGATAATACATTCTTTGCTTAGCGGTCAGATACAGACTACGTCCTATGTCGTACAAACCCCGACTACGTGCCCCTACTGGGTCTCTCTACAATATCCCTCCCTCCACCCTCCCCCCAAGTACAAACCCTTGCGTACATGTGTGCACCACCTAAGTACAGTTACATACCGTTTTGGTTATGTCATAACATTTCATTTTATTTCATTTTTATTTTTAAATTTTTTTATATTTTTATTTTTATCCTAGATGGTATACCATTGATAAAATTTCCTTGGTAGTTAAGGAGAGGACCCTTATATAGGTCTCTTTTTGTATTAAACTTTTCTATGTATGTGGGGTTATAAGTGACGTCGTGATAAATGTTATCGGTCTTGTACCTTCGTTGGATTTGCAGGTAGTTGTCTCCTTGTCTATTTCTTCTACGCCATGTAAATATGTTACCTTATAATGAGTCGGTGTTTTCTCTTGTTTTACGGTAAATATCGTTGGACCTACTTGGATCTCTAACCGTACAACTCACTTTATTCAGTCTGTCTTTCTCTTTGTAGTATACGATAGTGAAAGCACGCACGTACGTATGAGTAAGTAAAGTCAACACAGACTGAGAAACGCTGGGATACCTGACATCGGGAGGTCCGAGGAGACAGGTACCCTAAGAGGTCCGTTCTTATGACCTCACGCAATGGTACAGGGGGAGGTCCCATAAAAGGACTGGATCCCTAGTTTTTATACAGAGGACGTAACATCCGTCTAAGAAATCGATGACTCGGTGGATCCTTGGGGAACCTCAGACTTTTTTATTTTTCCATGTTTACTTGAATAGATGTTTTGTCTTTGTCTCAATGTCTATATATTTTGTTTCAATACTAATGACCCTCTATTACCTCCTCCGTTATTTAACCCTCTGAATATAACTGTATATGTACACGACATATATTTTCTCTATGTATCATTTCTGGAGAGGAAGTACCTAGCGTGAGTACACCACCGTTTCCCCGAACGTATTGAGTTATTTCGATATTTGGTACGGTACGGTTCAGTGAGTTCTACCCGCCCAGTACCACCTCTCAAGAGTGTTTTGACCTCCTCTCTTAACGATCGGTGAGATCATAAGAACGGTATTCTTGGGGTGTTTGTCATACTTTTCCGTTTTTCTGTACTGTGACCTTCTACTCGGGGTGGGGGGTCCGGTTTTCCCCAGGTTATACGATGACCCTTCTCGCTCCCCGTTAATGATTGTCGAGGTCTTTCTTACTTCTCCGGACCGGTTTCTCCTTTACTTCGAGTCGACACCTACCCAGACCACTACTTTCATTTCAGGTTACGACATTTTGTTTTATGACGTAACCTTGGACCTAACAATTCAGGTACTTAGTTCCATTTAACCTGCACTAGTTCGTCCTCTACCTTTCTCACTTGTAGTTGTAGACTCCTTATTTACTTGATTTTACCTGTCCTTACCTTCTCAATTAAGTCTATTGTAATATAGATGATGACACCCGTTCTTAGGGAACCTTCTTTATCTCATCGGGAGTGTCAGTTGTTCTCATGTTTTACTTCATGAACCCACGTCAGAGCTTATACCGTCTTGCTAGAACCAAGTAAAGGTTTCGTTTAGTTAGTTATATCTTAAGTTGTAGTGTCATTAAGTAGAAGTTTCATTAAGTTTAGATACGGGGTTGGTACTTCCGGTTTCTTCGACTTCAACTAGTCAAGAGACTTCTGGTTGTTCTGAAAGATATTGATTTTGGTTCTTTTATACAGGAAAAGTAGTATCCCCTAATCTTACGTTTTCATCCTTCAGTTCTATATGGACCTTATTATCCGTTTAAACCAGACATAATGTCTTATTTCGTCCCGTTACAGATTGTCTAAACAGTTCTCTTGTGTGATCAGTATCGTTTGTGGAAGAAAGTTGTTGTGTTCTCTGTCGAAGTGTGTACCTGTAGTGGTCTACCAGTTATAGTTTCAGTCTTACTAATATAAGAAACGTCGGTTTCTACCTCTTCGAGGTATGTCAGTTGTTTTTGTTCTGGTCCTCGTCTGACACCGAGTCTAGTACTTGAGGAATAATGGTTTAAGTCTGGTTTAACTTCTTTCATGCCTTTTGGCGATCTGGTAAGTCCATGAACAACAACAAGTCAACGATTCAGTACAGACTGAGAAGCGTTGAGATACCTGGTGTCGTACGGTCCGAAGAGACAGGAAGTAACAGAAGGTTTCAAACGAGTTTGAGTTTAGGTAACTCAACCACTACGTAGAGTAGGAGACAGGACGGAACAGGAGGACGGAAGTTAGAAGGGTCATCATCCTAGAAAAGGTCACCCAATCGAGTAGTGTAGTCTACTGGTTACATGACCTCGAAGTCTAAGTAGTAGTTAGGAAGATTTCTTATAAGTCCCCATTAAAGGAATTC
The DNA here is from genome assembly GCA_006410555.1 of Capra ibex. Classification (NCBI taxonomy): domain Eukaryota; kingdom Metazoa; phylum Chordata; class Mammalia; order Artiodactyla; family Bovidae; genus Capra; species Capra ibex. The sequence continues at coordinate 27,290,601 of SJYO01040405.1, forward strand.
CTAACTGACCAAACTAGAAAAACGACAGGTTCTCTGAGAGTTCTCAGAAGAGGTCGTGGTGGTTAGTTTTCCTAGTTTTGAAGGTACGAATCAGAAGAAATACCAGGTCGAGAGTGTTGGTATGTATTGATGACCTTTTTGGTATCGAAACTGATATATGAGGAAAACAACCGTTTAACTACAGAGATAAAAATTATACAACGGATTCAGACAGTATCTAAAAGAAAGTTCCTCATTTGTAAAAAAATTAAAGTACCGACGACAGTGATAGGTGTCACTAAAACCTCCGGTTACTTTATATTTCAGACGGTGACAAAAACTGAAAAAGGGGTAGACAAGTGGTACTTTACTACCCTGGTCTCCGGTGCTAGTAGTAAAGAACTTACAACTCAAAATTCGGTCCAAAAAGTACGAGGAGAAAGTGGAAGTAGTTCTTCGAGAAAGAAAGGGGGAGAGATAGACGGTAAGTCGAGTCAAGTCAAGTCAAGTCAAGTCAGCGAGTCAGTACAGACTGAGAAACGCTGGGGTACTTAGCGTCGTGCGGTCCAGAGGGACAGGTAGTGGTTGAGGGCCTCAAGTGAGTCTGAGTGTAGGTAGCTCAGTCACTACGGTAGGTCGGTAGAGTAGGAGACAGCAGGGGAAAGGGAGGAAGGGAGTTAGAGAGGGTCGTAGTCTCANCAGCGAGTCAGTACAGACTGAGAAACGCTGGGGTACTTAGCGTCGTGCGGTCCAGAGGGACAGGTAGTGGTTGAGGGCCTCAAGTGAGTCTGAGTGTAGGTAGCTCAGTCACTACGGTAGGTCGGTAGAGTAGGAGACAGCAGGGGAAAAGGAGGAAGGGAGTTAGAGAGGGTCGTAGTCTCAGAAAAGGTTACTCAGTTAAGAAACGTACTCCACCGGTTTTATGACCTCAAAGATGGTAATCTCACCATAATAAACGTATAGACTTCAACAACTATAAAGAGGGTCTTTAGAACTAAGGTCGAACACTAAGTAGGTCGACCGTAAAACGTACTTCAATTTACCTTGTCGTCTGACCAAGGTTTATCCATTTCTTCATGTCGTTTCGACATATAACGGTAGGATAAATGAATTTAATATACGTCTCATGTAGTACTCTTTATGACCCGACCTCCTTCGTGTTCTACCTTAGTTCTAACGACCCTCTTTACAGTTAGTGGTGTCTATACGTCTACTATCCGAGAATACCGTCTTTCGCTTCTTCTTGATTTCTCGGAGAACTACTTTCACTTTCTCCTCTCACTTTTTCAACCGAATTTTGAGTTATAAGTATGTTGATTCTAGTACCGTAGACCAGGGTAGTAAAGTACCGTCTATCTACCCCTTTGTCACCTGTTTCACTCTCTGAAATAAAAAGACCCGAGGTTTTAGTGACGTCTACCACTAACGTCGGTACTTTAATTTTCTACGAATGAGGAACCTTCCTTTCAATACTGGTTGGAGCTGTCGTATAATTTTTCGTCTCTGTAATGAAACGGTTGTTTCCAGGCAGATCAGTTCCGATACCAAAAGGTCACCAGTACATACCTACACTCTCAACCTGATATTTATTTCGACTCACGACTTCTCAACTACGAAAACTTGACACCACGACCTCTTCTGAGAACTCTCAGGGAAACTGACGGTCCTCTATGTTGGTCAGGTAGGATTTCCTCTAGTCAGGACCCACAAGTAACCTTCCTGACTACAACTTCGACTTCGAGGTTATGAAACCGGTGGACTACGTTTCTTGACTGAGTAAACTTTTCTGAGACTATGACCTTTTCTAACTCCTGTCCTCTTCTTCCCCTACTGTCTCCTACTCTACCAACCTACCGTAGTGACTGAGTTACCTGTACCCAAATCCACCTGAGGCCCTCAACCACTACCTGTCCCTCCGGACCGCACGACACCAAGTACCCCAGTGTTTCTAAGTCTGTACTGACTTGTTGACTTGACTTGACTTGACTTATTCGTCTCACTGTTATATGTCGGAACTGCATGATGAAAAAGGTTAAAAGTTGGTCAGGTAAAGGGGTTCAGGTCAAAATTGACAAGGGAGAACTGGACGGATGTCCAAAGTGTCCCCAGTCCATACCACTAGACCATAAGGGTATAGAAATTCTTAAACGGTGTCAAACAAGACTCGATGTGTCAGTTTCCGAAAACGTAATAGTTACTTTGTCTTCATCTTCATCAAAAAGATATTAAGGGGAGGTTCCTCCGTTTCACCATCAGAATTCTCCGAAATGTTTATTGAGTCTTTTCTTCACTTTCCGTTTCTTCTTTTCCTTTCTAAATAGGTTGACTCACATCTAAAGGTCTATTATCGTTCCTTTCTGTTCATTCGGAATTCACTTGTTACGTTTCTTTATCTCTTTTTTGTTAAATTACCTTTTCTGATCGTTCGAGAAGTTCTTGTGACCTCTATGGCTCCCTTTGAAAGTGTGTTTCTACCCGTGTTATTTCCTGTCTTTGTCGTTCCCGGATTGTCTGCGTCTCTCTAATTCTTCTCCATCAATTTTATACGTCTTTTTGACGGTTTTTTAAGAATTACTGGACCTATTAGTGCTACGGATCTCGGTCTGTAGGACCTCACACTCCAGTTCACCTGGAATCCTTCACAATGATGGTTATTTTGATCACCTCCACTATTTTAAGGTCAGTTCGATGAAGTTTAGGATTTACTACTATGACCCTCTCACGACATCAGTTATACAGTCGTTTAAACCTTGTGAGTCGTCACCGGTGTTCTGACCTTTATAGTCAAAAGTAAGGTTAGGGGTTTTTCTGTTGTGGTTTCTTACAAGTTTGATGGTGGTATGTTAACGTGAGTAAAGTGTACGATCGTTCAATTGCGAGTTTTAGGAAGTTCGATCCGAAGTCGTCATGTACTTGATTCTTGAAGGTCTACATGTTCTTTCTAAATCTTTTCCGTCCCTTTAATCTCTAGTTTAACGGTTGTAAACAACCTAGTGTCTCTTTCGGTAAACCCATACTGGATTTAGTTTAGGGAAAACCAATATGTCACCTCCTCTGTTGATCTAAGTTCCCTAATCTAGACCATTTGTTTCACGGACTTCTTGATATCAGTCTCCAAGGATTGTAACCTGTCCTCCGTCACTGGTTTTGGTAGGATTTCTTTTTATTTATGTTCTCCCGTTTCGTCGACAGACTCCTCCGGAATGTTTATTGACTCTTTTCTTCTCTTCGTTTTCCATTCCCTCTTTCCCTTTCTATATGAGTGACTTACTTCTCGAGATCTCTTCTCGTTTACGGAAGAATTCACTTGTGACATTTCTCTATTTCTTTTAGTTGTCTTACCCTTTCTAATCTCTAGAGTACTTTTAACCTCTATAACTCCCTTGTACAGTCCTTTCCTACCCGTACTATTTCCTATTTTTGACATTCCTGGATTGTCTTCGTCTTCTGTAATTCTTCTCCACCGTTTTTATGTCTCTTCTTGATACATCGTGTCCTTTGACATGAGATGTTATGAGACGTTACCGGATATACCCTTTATTGAGATTTTTTCTCATCTGTATACATATTGACTAAGTTACGACTTTGATTGTGTCGTGACATTTAGTAGATGTTTTTAAGAAAAAATTATCTCATCCGGTTTATGAGGGTCGATTCCGATTTCATCGTACTGATCTTTCCTTATTACGGTTTACTATGGGTCCACCAGTTTCAACTTCAGTTTTCTTGAAACACGAAGGAATGTCCAACCTCCATTTTGTCTTGTACTGAAATTGTATAAACCAAACCCGTTGATCTATCTACTACCACGAGAAATGACCCTCTTCATTTTTGTAAACAAACATTATACCTTTACAATTAAAAATTGTTAAATTCATGTTAAAAAAAAAAAATTGTTTGACCATTGGTTGAATCTCATACTAAGGTTTTCGGAATAAAACTTTGAGAGTAAAAATAAGAAAATATTTGATGGACTCTTATTTTGACATATTAAAAATATTCGTACCAAAAGAAATAAGTTTTTCGAAGTGACTCTATATTAGGTGTATAGTGTTGTATATCGGTTGATTTCAAATGGTGACTTACCAAAGGTCATGTAAGTCTCAAAAAACGTAGGTGGTGACGATAGATTAAAATCTTAGAATAGTAGGGTTTTATTTCGTATATGGGTGACCGTCAGTGAGGGGTAAGGAGAGAGAGGGATCGCGATCCGTTGGTAATAGATGAAACAGAGATAAATTAAAAGGATAAGATCGGTAAAGTATTTGTATCTTAATATACTATGTACCTTAATATACTATGTACCTTAGTAAACACTAAATGAAGAAAGTGAATCACACAAAGGTTCCAAGTAGGTACAATATTACATGTAGTAAGTGAAAATAACGGTTTATTAAAAACTAACATATCTATATGGTGTAAAACAAATAAGAAGTCAACTATCTGTAAACTTAAGAAAGGTTAAAACTACCTACGATTACCTATTACGATTATACTCGTAAGGACATGTTTTAAAAAAAAAAGTGAATACAAAAGTAAAGAGAACTCGGATATGGATCTCCATCTAATTGGATCGAAGTTTCATCCGTTTCCTAAACTTATCTTCTATATGTTTTACTGGTTTTTGGACTCTTCTACAAGTTATGTTAATCAGTAACACACTACACACTTCAGTGAGTCAGTACAAGCTGAGAAACGCTGGGGTACCTGGGGTACCTGGATGGTCCGAGGGAGGTCCGTTCTCATGACCTCACCCAACGGTAAAGGAAGAGGTACCTTTACTTTGAAGGTAGATGTTACTCTATAAAAAGTGTAGGTGATATAGAGATAGGTGGATGTATATGTGTCTGTACGTATTTTAAAGACGTAATTAATGGAAGTGAAAAATAGTGACATACTTACGAGTAATATCGTTCAAAGATGCAAAACTTTCACTTTCAACGAGTCAGTACGGACTGACTAACGTTCGTGTACTTGATATGTCAGGTACCTTAAGAGATCCGGTCTTAGGACCTCATCCATCGGTAAGGGAAGAGGTCCCCTAGAAGGATTGGGTCCCTAGTTTGAGTCCAGAGGGAGTAACTCCTGCCTAAGAAATGGTCGACTCGGTGTTCCCTTTGGGAAGATACAGAACTTTAATGTAACTTATAGACAGTATCCTTTTGTTAAGTTAAGATGTTGAACGAATAATGTCGTTCTTATAAAAAAGAGGATAGACATTCTTTTTTCATTTGGCATGAACTATATATTTTTGTACAGTAAAGTGACAATTTTGAAATACAAATACGTTTTATTATAACAATTTACATAGAAAAATATATGTAAAGTTTTCCATGTAGATACTTTTGTTCTTAGACTATGTTCAGTATACACAGATTCATATAAACACTACAAGTGTCGCTCAGAGGTTTACAGTCTCCAGTACTTTGTAATTGATAAATTTGTTAAGAACTTTGAATATATTTTTTAATCCCAACACCTCTTTTCTAATAAAATCGAAAGAAACATGAATTGAAGATTTAGTACATTAGTATACTGTTTTTTATTATTAAGACTTCAAGTATATCTTTTTGGTATACGACGTTTTGAGTACGGTCCTTAATCATTAAGCCATAATAATACGGATGAGATGGAGAAAGATAGACTCTCTCTCGGACCTGATCAGTGAATTGGTTAGACTGAAAGTCACAGGAATATACTTTTTTTATTTCCGTAAAACGACTTAATGGGTATTTTAGTGACGGATGAGATTTATTATACTAAGTTGGATATGCGAACGTAAATTCATAAGTTTACTAAGATTTATGTGTATGTAGTTTTATTTCTTTTCGAGAAGAGAAAATTTTCTTATAAAAGGTATTCTCCAGACTCATGATCCAAAGATAAAATCTACTGAAAGACTTTATCCATCACCCTCCTTACTGGTCGTCTTACTTATTTCTCATTATTTTTGAATACATAGTCCGGTGAACTGATAAGATGATTAGTAATAATAATAAAATAAAGTGTTTTTGGACTTTTAAGTCGGTCCCTATCTCTCTTCGACACGTTAAACGAGCTAATCTACTATTTATTAAAATACCGACTACTAAAAATTCTAAGCATGTTTACAGTGGTCGATGGTGTTCCGGTGAAAACTATTCGTCTCGTCCCAGAAGAATTAAACACGTTTGACGACCTTTAGACTTTCACGGTTAATTCTTTAGTAGAGTTAGAGCATCAACGTACCTTATAATTTCATGTACCATATCATGAACTGAAGTTTCCTCTTGTAGTCAATCATTATTTCGGAACCCAATAGGATTCTACCCTTTATACAAACGATTTTATTCCTGATAAGTAATACTAAATTCGTTCCTTGTTTTGTTATTTTATATTTTGTTTTATTATTGTCGCACTTCACTAAATTCGACTTCAAATTGTTAATTAGGACAACTTGAAATTGGGAGTACTTCGTCTTGTAAGACATTCACGATCAGTACTCACTATGTAGTACAGTTCAGTATTTTTTGTCATTTGATCAGTAGAGACCGTAAACCAAGTTAGTTGACTTGTAAAGTGAATAAGTACGGTTAAATCACCGAAATTGGTGAAGAGACCTATAATCAGTAAGAAATCATTAGTATGTTCTTATCGTCTTAGTCCGTCTAAGAATGTATGTCCTTACTTATGTATGTGTGCATAATAGAAAGTAATTGCTTTTGTTCAAGATTAAAAACAATGATTATATCCCAGGTGTCAGTTACGATTGAATACAATTCAAAGTAAAACCAGTTTCTAAAGTTTTTACAGGGACCTCACTGATAAGGAAATCTCACCTTTAACTAAAGTAAGTGTAATCATAAAAGTCGTGGATCGTATCTTTTCGTTAGGTAAATAACTTTAAAGACAGTCAGTCTTGTATCTGTCAACATCAGACATTACCTTATTAGGAAGACATTTTTCTTGAAGGATAGAGTTTTAAAAAAGTTTTAAATAAACTTCATATCTACTAAATGTTAGTAAAGTACTAAAAAAAATCCTTTTTGAGATCTGTGACCCGAGTGAGACGTACTTTTAGTTTGGGCTTGTAGTCCCTCCGACGTCTTAGTCCGAAAGTAGTAAAGAACCCCTGGGTTTATTTAAAGAGAGATCTTGTCGACATTGTTGTTTGACCAAGGTTTAGTCTTTTCCTCATGTAATTCCGACATATAACAGTGGGACGAATAAATTGAATATACATCTCATGTAGTACTCTTTACGGTCCGACCTACTTCACGTTCGACTTACTTCTAACGACCCTCTCTATAGTTATTGAGGTCTATACATCTACTGTGGTGCGAATACCGTCTTTCGTTTCTTGATTTCTTAGAGAACTACTTTCACTTTCTACTCTTATTTTTCAACCGAATTTTGAGTTATAAGTCTTGTGTTTCTAGTACCGTAGACCAGTTTATTAAAGTACCGTTTATCTACCCCTTTGTTACCTTTGTCACTGTCTGAAATAAAAAAACCCGAGGTTTTAGTGACATCTACCACTGACGTCGGTACTTTAATTTTGTGTGAGGAACTTTCTTTTCAATACTGGTTGGATCTATCGTATAACTTTTCGTTTCTGTAATGAAACAGTTGTTTCCAGGTAGATCAGTTCCGATACCAAAAAGGTCACCAGTACATACCTAAACTCTCAACCTGATATTTCTTTTGACTCACGGTTTCTTAACTCCGAAAACTTGACATCACAACCTCTTCTGAGAACTCTCAGAGAACCTGACGTTCCGCTAGATTGGTCAAGTAGGATTTCCTTTAGTCATGGCTTATAAGTAACCTTCCTGACTACAACTTCGACTTTGAGGTTATGAAACCGGTGGACAACGTTTCTCGACTGACTAAACTTTTTTGGGAATACGACCATTTCTAACTTCCACCCTCCTCATCCCCTACTGTCTCCTACTCTACCAACCTACCGTAGTGGCTGAGTTACCTGTACTCAAACTCATTTAAGACCCTTAACCACTACCTGTCCCTTCGGACCGTACGACGTCAGGCACCCCAGCGTCTCAGCCTGTGCCGACTCGCTGACTTGACTTGACTCTTGTCGACAAGAGTAGACCCTCGTTAAGACGTGGGTTCCCCGTAAATTCTTAATTTCTACAAAAACAACAGTGTCAACACACATACTCATGATGATAGTGGATTATCTAATAACTCGGACCCCTTCGACTATTTGTAGGATGTTACGTATCTACTCTAAGGTGTTGTTCCTTAGTTGTCAGTCGTAACTCTTTGACGGGATCTACTTGGTTAGTCACCTCAGACCGTTCCCCACCCTGGTAAACACTAAAATCTTTCCTCTAACCCAATCCAGGTTCCTACTACGAAAACATTTGAACATGAAGAAGGTCTTCCTGTCCATTGAAGATCCGACGAACTTACGTCGACTCTTACACACTCTAAGCCATCTTCTATTTTCGTCCTCAGAGGTTATTATGTGTCATGTCCTTGTGTACTAGATACTCCGTGGGAGTCTTAGAACTATTGGATCCTATTTTAGGGACCTTATAATTGAAAAGAACTTCGAAGAGGAAATCGTTTGACCTATGACTAACACTGACGACTCTTATGTTTAGTCTTTGTGGTAGAACGGGGACTTTACGGACTCATATTGAACCGTTTTACTGAAACGTCTTTCAGATATTTTCCAAATAAAATAATATTCCTCTCCTGTCTGTCCAGAAACTCAGAGAGGGAAAATATGATAGTTCTATAGTAAACACCACAAACAAGACAAAACAACGAACAGATCAAAGGGTGACCACTTACGATTTTTTTTTTTTTTTCCTTAATATTACGTACAAACCAAGTCACTTGTTTTATATAATCATTTCAAAAAATAAGAATTAACTTTACTTGAGAGTTAAATGGTCCGAATAAAAGAGGTGTTTACCATATTTTGACGAATTTTTGGATTTATGACATAAATGTAATCAAAATTTGTAGATGAGCAAAAAGTGTTAAGTTTTATTTCCTACTCTAGTATTTTAATCAGTTGTAACCTTTTCAGTGTGGATAGATTATTTTGACTGTGTATCAACTTAGATCCTACAGAGCATTCGTATCAAAGTAAGAATACGTTGAAGTGGACCAGTGAAATAATTATAAATTATCATAAGTAATCGAGAAAAGTATGGGATTTTTTCTCCTAGTCGTGATTCTTATCTTCGTGGTCAAAGACACTAAACGGTTCTTAAACTAGTCCGTGTTCCTTTGGTACGAGACCATTTTAACATGTATTGAAACCCAATACTTCCAATCCTATTTGATAAAGACACTGAGGGAGGGTAACGAATTTTCATATTGTTAAAAATTTTTTCTAGGATATTGATCTTGATCGTGTCTTTAATTTACTGGTGTTTCGTTATACGTCGTTCAAGACTAGTTAATCGTTGTAGGCGTTTTCAGTATGACCCAATTTTTTACGTCGTTGTGTGCAAAAAGTGGGCTCAAGAATACTCGTCACTTTCGGAACGTGTTACACGAAAAGTCCCGGGAGAGGTCACATGTCGAGTTGTATAACACGTCAGAGGTCGGTCGTAGAAATCCATTGTAGGGAAGGGACTGTCCACTAAGAGTCGACGTCTGTGATAAAGTTAGGTTAGTCGTAAAGGTATCAGGTTTCAGGTATGACAGACGTTCATCCTGGTTCGTTATATAGAAAGGATTTAGTGGAGTGCGGTCGGTCAAGACGTTATTGACGTTTATACGGTAGATTTACTGGATGAAAAAATTTGTCTTGTAAAATTGAATCTGAAAAGTTTTCCTTCGTTCAGTATAGTCTTTTAAGGAAGACCGTTTCCGAGGTCCTATGTAAAAAATCCTATATGTTGTGGAGTCTTTACAACGTTGTTTGTATGTAACATTTATAATTTTAATGAAGTGGGGATTGGTGGTTGTAGTACGAAAGACGTACGTAAAAGATCGTTATCTTCAGTAGAATAACAGGTGATCTTCCGAGTACTATCTTTATAATCTTGGTAGAAACGTAGTCGGAAAAGGTTTTAAAAGTCAAAGTTCAACAGAGTGTTCATAGGTAAGGTGAAGGATTTACCAAAAGTCTAAGTCATAAAAGAAGGTAGACGAGGACGTTATTTTGAGTTACCGCAGGGTGTGAGGGAGAATGGATTAGACTAGGTGATAGGTGTGTGATCGTTCATATTGGAAAATCTTTTATTGTGCAAATTTTATCGTCGTTTCATTGTTCTTATGAATGTCTAGATGGTAGGTGAAATCACACGTACGAAGTCTATTCGTCTACTGTCTACTAATGACCATTTCTTTGTCTACTATCTATGTACTTACTATATATCACCTGTCTACCTACCCACTATTCTATCCTAACACTTCATCAATTCCATATGTGTTTAGTATTTTTATCGTATTACTTGTAGATACGTTGTCCGGGAGTCGAATTTTTTATAAATTACTTCGGGGTTTCGTACAGAAAAGGTAGGAGAAGGGAAGAAAAAGGGGTCTCTATTGTGACAGAACTTTAGGCCATAAGTAGTAAGGGTACGTGTAATAGATACTGATGAACACGTACATACTTATGTGTAATACATCTTCTCGACAAAGAAAAAAGTTTGAAATGTTTTTACGTGGAGTGATCCTCTGAACTAAAAAAAGACGAAGTACACTACTAAAACTTCACATTGACCCATCGACGTCAAGTAAGTAAACTCGTTGTACACTATTTGTAAGATGACATTTCATTGTTGTAAATACAAAAGAACAATTACCTATACGTTCAGTAAAAGTCAGAAAGGATACTGTTCGTTATAACGGTGCTTGTAGAAAAAATTTGGACACAATCGTTTTAGAGGGGTCCTACATATTTTTCGCACTTCCCATACTGGTGGAAACTGTAACAACTTAGTACGATTTAAGATGACGGTGGTTGTATTTACTCTCAAGTATATCAAGATATGAGAGAAGTTGAATGACTTAACAGTTTCACCTAAAATTAAGAAGTTTAAATTATCGATAATTTACCTCAAGAGGTTTATTATTCACTTTAACTCCTATACAAATACCCAGACCCAATACGAAGGTAAAGACAGGGGAGAAGGAGAGGATACAAGTAAGTGAACAACATAGTAATGAAAAGAGAATAAATATACATCCTTAGGAAAGAATTAAGATTTAGGGTTGAAAAACAATCTATGTAAAGTTTATGAAAATCTATAAAGTCTATGAACGAGAGTACATACCGAATATAAAATTAAAAATATCACAGTGAACTATGGTTTTTGAAAACTAAACTTATATCAGTTCGGTAATTATTAAAGGAAATTCTAAATACGATAAAACTTTGAATTGAGTAAAGAATTAAGTTCGAGTATTTGGATTAATAAAGTAGGTGGATTAATAAATACATCCCACTTTATCCTTAGGTTAACAGAAGTAGTCCTTTTGATTAAAAGGTCTGTATGAACCAGTGAGAAAGGGTTATTAAAATTACTGTGGGGACCTTATATTCACAAATTCATAAGTATATCCACGAAAGTCGAGGGATTTTTTTAGGGTTAAAAGATAAACGGATAGAGTTCGTTGACGATATGTTGTATTAGTCTTAGTAATACGACCCTTCATTCAATCCATTCCAGATAAAAAGCAATTTTTTTTTAACAGACTCGATAAAAAAACAGAAAACATTTAAGTGAGTAAAATACTTCTCGATAATTTCTGGGGGTTATTTATAAAATTTCAAAGTCATCTGTAATTTGTCTTATATATTTTAGATCATAATTTGACTCTGTTTAGTTACAGAGAAATTCTACTCATTGATTTAAGTTTTTGTAAAATAAGTAGAATTCATGAAGTCATTGTGAAACCTTAATAAAGGAAAACTTTTCACATATTTTAAGACAATCCAGCTAAGGATTCACAAAATATTACATAATATATTACAATAAAGAAAAGTGACCACTCATCATCGATACATCAGAAAAAAAGTCAACTAGAACTTTAGTCACTTGAGCGTTTTGATATAATGGTCAATACATCAACAGATATATACGAAAGGTCAAAAGGTACTTTCGTTAGTATAAGAACCGTTAAAAAAGGAAAAGAAAAGATTACAAAATTGTAATACAGAGATAGAACATCGTGACTGATCAAAGACATCAGACCGTAAAAAAAGTAAAGTCTTACATCACCCTCTGACGATTTGAAAAAAGTTGATCATACTATGAACGATTTCTTAGACTTATCTATGGAAAAAAGTCCAATTTTTTCGAAGGATGAAATAGTCACTCCTGATGAAGCCCGACTTTCATTCTCATAGATCGTAACAATAAATGTTTTTTCTGTCAATTAATAGAGTATGTCGTTGATTGTGGTTACCTCCACTACCTTAAAGACAACTCGATAAAGTTTAGGACTTTCTACTTCGACACTTTCAGGACTTAAGTCATACGGTCGTTTAAACCTTTTGAGTAGTTACCGGTGTCCGGTCCTTTTCCAGTCAAAAGTAAGGTTAGGGTTTCTTTCCGTTACGGTTTCTTACGAGTTTAATGACGTGTTAACGTGAGTAGAGTGTACGATCGTTTCATTACGAGTTTTAAGAGGAACGGTCCGAAGTTGTCATACACTTGACACTTAAAGGTCTACAAGTTCGACCTAAATCTTTTCCGTCTCCTTGGTTTCTAGTTTAACGGTTGTAGGCAACCTAGTTGCTATTTCGTTCTCTCAAGGTCTTTTTGTATATGAAGACGAAATAACTTATACAGTTTCGGAAACTGACACACCTAGTGTTGTTTAACACCTTTTAAGAAGTTTTCTATCCTGATGGTCTGGTGGACTGGACAGAGGGCTGTTTAGACATAAGGACAGTTCTTCGTTATCGATCTTGGCCTGTACCTTGTTGTCTGACTAAGGTTTAGTCATTTCCTCACGTATTTCCAACATATAACAGTGGAATGAATAAATTGAATGTACGTCTCATGTAGTACTCTTTACGGTCCTACCTACTTTATATTCGACCTTAGTTCTAACGACCCTTTTTATAGCTATTGGAGTCTATACGTCTACTGTGGTGGGAATACCGTCTTTCACTTCTTCTCGATTTCTCGGAGAACTACTTTCACTTTCTTCTCACTTTTCAACGGAATTTTGAGTTGTAAGTCTTTTGATTCTAGTACCGTAGACCAGTTTAGTGAAGTCCCGTTTATCTACCCCTTTGTTACCGTTGTCACTGTCTGAAATAAAACTCCCCGAGGTTTTAGTGACGTCTACCACTAACGTCGTTACTGAAATTTTACTGCGAACGAGGAACCTTCTTTTCGATACTGGTTGGATCTGTCGTATAATTTTTCCTTGTAATGAAACGGTTGTCTCCAGGTAGTCCAGTATCGATACCAAAAAGGTACCAGTACATGCCTACATTCTCAACCAGATATCTCTTTCGACGACGTGAGGCCGCGTGATTCGACCGCCGCGTCATTCGCGTCCGCCGACGCTCCGCCGCCGTGTGATTCGCGTCCGTCGACGTTCGGCCGCCGCGAGATTCGTACCGGCTCTCCTCGATGGGGTACAGGCTCCAGTCCCCGTCACCGGATCTCAAGGTCCAACGCAACCGCGTCCTTACCGCCTCTCCTCGATGGGACACAGACTCCAGTCCCCGCCGCCGGCTCTCTTCGATGGGCCGCGGACTCCTGCCACCACCGGCCCTCCTCTGTGGGGCGCAGGATCCAGTCCCGTCACCGATCCTCCTCGATGGGGCACAGGTTCCGGTCACCGCGGCCATCCTCTGTGGGGCGCAGACTCCAGTCCCCGCCGGTCCTCTTCGGTGGAGCGCGGGTTCCGGTCCCCGCCACTGGGACTCCTCGGTGGGGCTCGGATTCCGGTCCCCTCGTCGACCCTCCTCGGTGGGTGGGGACTCCGATCCCGGCCGTCGGACCTCCTCGTTGGGGCTCCTCGCCACCGACGCGTCCGTGTCCTCCCGGATCTCCTCGATAGGGTATAACTTCCAGTCCTTTCCGTCGTCATTCCTCTATGGGGAATAGGTTCCATTCCTCGTCGTCCACACGAAACGACCCCGTCGGGACTTCTCTATGGGGTACGGGTTCCAATCTCTTTGGGTTCATTCTACCATCCACAACGTTCTCCCGTAGTCTCCCCTCTGTGTGACTTTGGTATGAGTATCTTTTGATCAGTTAGATTAGTGTGATCCTGGTGTCGGAACAGATTGAATTACTTTGGTTCGGTACGAGCGCCCCGTTAGGTTCTGCCCGTCCAGTACCACCTCTCCAGACTGTCTTACACCAGGTGACCTCTTCCCTTACCGTTCGGTGAAGTCATAAGAACGGAACTCTTTGGGTACTTGTCATACTTTTCCGTTTTACTATCCTATGGTTTCTCCTTGAGGGGTCCAGTAATCCACGGGTTATACGATGACCTCTAGTCACTTCATTATTGAAATCTTTCTTACTTCCCTACCTCGGTTTCGTTTTTGTTATGGGTCAACACGTACACCGACCACTATGTTCGTTCTAGACTACGACATTTCTCGTTATAACGTATCCTTGGACCTTGCAGTCCAGGTACTTAGTTCCGTTTAACCTTCACCAGTTTGTTCTCTACCGTTACCACTTGTAGTTGTAGGATCTTTAGTCGCTTGATTTTACCTGACATTACCCACTTAAATTGAGTCTACTGGTAATATAGATGATGACACCCGTCCTTAGGGAGTCTTCTTTACCTCATCGGTAGTACCAGTTGTTTTCTCAGACTTTACGTCATGAACCTACGTTAGAGTTTTTGCTGTCTTACTAGAGATAAACAAGGGTTCCGTTTGGTAAGTGATAGTGTCAATAGGTTGAGATACGGGTCTGGTCATTGCGACTTCTTTGACTTTACTTACCAAAATACTTTTGGATGTTCTGGAAAATCTTGATTGTGGTTTTTTCTACCGGAAAAGTAATATCACCTGACCTTACGTTTTCATGCTTCAGTTCTTTGTGGACCTCATTGTCCGTTTAAACCGGAACCTTACACCTTACTTCGTCCCGTTTCTGATTATCTCCAAACGGTTCTCTTACGTGACCAGTATCGTTTGTGGGAGAAGGTTGTTGTGTTCTCTTCTGAGATGTGCACCTGTAGTGGTCTAACAGTTGTGGTTTTAGTCTAACTAATATAATAAACGTCAGTTTCTACCTCTTCGAGATATGTCAGTTGTTTTTGTTCTGGTCCTCGACTGACACCGAGTCTAGTACTTGAGGAATAATGGTTTAAGTCTGAGTTTGACTTCTTTCATCCCTTTTGGCGATCTGGTAAGTCCATACTGGATTTAGTTTAGGGAATACTAATATGTCACCTTCACTCTTTATCTAATTCCCAGATATAGACTATCTATCTCACGGACTACTTGATACCTTACTCCAAGTACTGTTACATGTCCTCTGTCCCTAGTTCTAGTAGGGGTCCCTTTTCTTTACGTTTTTTCGTTTTACCGACAGACTCCTCCGGAATGTTATCCACACTGTTCTTCTCTTCGTTTTTCGTTTCCTCTTTTCCTTTCTATATTCGTAGACTTACGTCTCAAGGTTTCTTATCGTTCTTCTCTATTCTTTCGGAAGAAGTCGCTAGTTACGTTTCTTTGTCTCCTTTTGTTGTCTTACCCTTTCTGATCTCTAGAGAAGTTCTTTTAATCTCTATGGTTCCCTTTTAAAGTACGTTACTACCCGAGCTATTTCCTGCCTTTACCAGACCTGGATTGTCTTCGTCTTCTATAATTCTTCTCCACCGTTCTTATGTGCCTTCTTGACATGTCTTTTCTAACAGTACTGGGTCTATTAGTACTACTACACTAGTGATTAGATCTCGGTCCGGAGGACCTTACACTTCAGTTCACCCGGAATCTTCCGTAGTGATGCTTGTTTCGATCACCTCCACTACCGTAAGGTCAACTCGATAATGTTTAGGATGTTCTACTACGACACTTTCACGACGTGAGTTATACGATCGTTTAAACCTTTTGAGTCGTCACCGGTGTCCTGACCTTTTCCAGTCAAAAGTAAGGTTAAGGTTTCTTTCCGTTACGGTTTCTTACGAGTTTGATGGTGTGTTAACGTGCGTAGAGTGTACGATCATTTCATTACGAGTTTTAAAAGGTTCGGTCCGAAGTCGTTATACACTTGACACTTGAAGGACTACAAGTCCGACCAAAAGCTTTTCCGCCTCCTTGGTCTCTAGTTTAACGGTTGTGGGTAACCTAGTACCTTTTTCGTTCTCTCAAGGTCTTTTTGTAGATAAAGACGAAATAACTGATACGGTTTCAGAAACTGACACACCTAGTGTTATTTGACACCTTTTAAGACTTTCTCTACCCTTAGGGTCTGGTAGATTGGACGGAGAACTCTTTAGACATACGTCCAGTCCTTCGTTGTCAATCTTGACCTGTACCTTGTTGTCTGACCAAGGTTTATCCTTTACCTCATACAGTTCCGACATATAACAGTGGGACGAATAAATTGAATATACGTCTCATGTAGTACTCTTTGCGACCTGACCTTCTTTGTGTTCGACCTTAGTTCTAACGGTCCTCTTTATAGTTATTGGAGACTATGCGTCTACTGTGGTGGGAATACCGTCTTTTACTTCTCCTTGAGTTTTCGGAGAACTACTTTCACTTTCTCCTCTCACTTTTTCAACCGAACTTCGAGTTGTAAGTCTTTTGATACTAGTACCGTAGGTCAGGGTAGTAAAGTACCCTTTATCTACCCCTTTCTCACCTTTGTCACAGTCTGAAATAAAACCCCCCGAGGTTTTAGTGACGTCTACCACTAATGTCAGTACTTTAATTTTCTGTGAAAGAGGAACCTTCTTTTCAATACTGGTTGGATCTATCATATAAGTTTTCGTCTCTGTAATGAAACCGCTGATTCCAGGTAGATCAGTTCCGATACCAAAAAGGACACCAGTACATACCTACACTCTCAAACTGACACTTCTTCCGACTCGTGACTTCTTAACTACGAAAACTTGACACCACAACCTCTTCTGAGGACTATCAGGGAACCTGACGTTCCTCTAGGTTGGTCAGGTAAGACTTCCTCTAGTTGGGACTCTAAAGAAACCTTCCTTACTACATATCGACTTCGAGGTCATGAAACCGATGGAGTACGTTTCTCAACTGAGTAACCTTTTTTGAGACTACGACTCTCCCTAACCCCTGTCCTCCTCTTCCCCTACTGGCTCCTACTCTACCGACCTATCGTAGTGCCTGAGCTACCTGTACTCAGATTCACTTGAGGCCCTCTACCACTACCTGTCCCTCCGGACCACACGACACCAAGTACCCCAACGTTTCTCAGCCTGTGTTACTCGCTGACTTGACTTAACTCGACTCGTCACTTCTTATCTACGAAAACTTGACACGACAACCTCTTCTGAGAACTCTCAGGGAACCTGACGGGCCCTTAGGTTGGTCAGATAGGATTTACTTTAGTCAGAACTTATAAATAACCTTTTTGGTTATGACTACGACTTCGAAGTTATGAAACCGGTAGACTTCACTTCTTGACTAAGTCATCTTTTCTCGGATTATGACAACTATTAATTTCCGTCCTCCTCTTCCCCTGTTGTTTCCTTTTCTACCAACCTACTGTAGTCACTAAGATACGTGTTTTCAAACTCATTCGAGGTCCTCAACCACTACCTGTCGTTCCGGACCGTACGACGTCAGGTACCCCAGTGTTTCTCAGTCTGTGTCTCCTCACTGACTTGACTTTCCTTTACTTAGGACTTATAAGTGACCTTCCTGACTACGATTTCGAGGTTATGGAATCGGTGGACTACACTTCTCGACTGTGTAACCTTTTCTGGGACTATGACCCTTTCTGACTTCCGTTTTCCTCTTTCCCTACCGTCTCCTACTTTACCAATCTGTCGTAGTGGTTGAGTTACCTGTACTTAAACTCGTTTGAGGACCTCTATCACTTCCCACCGTCTCAGCCGTACGACGTAGGGTACCCCAATTTTTCTCAGCCTGTACTGAATCACTGACTTGTTGTTACGGCAACCCTGATCTAATCCCGTCGTCAAGTGACTATCGTTCCATGACCTAATCTTAGAAACCAGAAGAGTACGGTATTAATGTTCGTAGTGTAGGCGAATGTTGGTACCAGTCATTTTCTTTCTTACGTATAGAGAAAATGGTCCCTCCTTTCAGTAAGGATCTTAGGAAGGTAGTCTATAGAGAGAAGTGAAGTAACAGGTCTTGACCCAGTATACTGGTAAGGTTGTGTTCTCTCTGATCTTTTCACTTACCAACCGAAAAAGTGGACCTATCACTCTTCATCCATTCTTTTTTCACAAATCCTTACCAATATCCTTACTAATTTTTTTTTTTTTTTTCTTCTTCACTGTGTAAAATAGACAGAAAGTAGACGATCCTCTAAAATAAAAAAATAGATATTTCGTAACGACTTTAATGTAAATAAAAATGACGAAGATGTCTTTATTAGTATATCTGAAAATTTAAACTAGATAATTAATATATACTAAAACTATCTAAAAATTTATGACTTCGTAAGAACGAAAGGACCCTAGTTGACGTTA
The DNA here is from genome assembly GCA_006410555.1 of Capra ibex. Classification (NCBI taxonomy): domain Eukaryota; kingdom Metazoa; phylum Chordata; class Mammalia; order Artiodactyla; family Bovidae; genus Capra; species Capra ibex. The sequence goes on from SJYO01040405.1 coordinate 27,309,177, forward strand.
ACCAGTTTTATATAAAAAAATACATGACGAGTCAATTTATCTAATCCTAAAACCTTCTGAAAAAGGTAAGTTTAAGTATCCACTCTAAAAGATATTAAAAAAGACTTCAAAAATAATACAGTAAAACTAGAGTTATAATGTGATCTGAGTGATTTTACTTAAAAGAGTAAAGATAGAAGACAAAAGGTGTCTGTTTAAGTGTATTTCTGACAACTAAGCTATCCGATTAAGTGGTAATACACAAAAGAATAAAACTAAAAAACCTTAACACACGGGTTATCCGATGTCTTCGGTAATTAAAAAACACGGTGGTGACTGTCACATTCCATAGTCTATGGTTTCGAGTACCGAAATATGATGAACTCAAAGACAATACAAAAACTAGACGTATTTATTCAAACAAGACCTAGGGTTGACGTATAAACTCCCCCCCACCAACGATAACAAAAATATATATGACAAAAAATGGTAACAACAAACGAATTATAACTCCTTGAAGTATATTTGAGTACATGTTAGAACTAGTTTTCGGGTTTTGTTAAGAAGTTTTACACCAGATCGTATCGGACGTTATAAATCGAGAACGGATAGAGAGGAGGACCCGCGGATGGATAAAGAAAGGATTAGAAATACGAAGTAAGTTCATCCGGATGTAAACCAAGTATTTAGCTTATAGAAAGGTAGAATTCCTAGAAAATTATAAAGGTTTGGATCGGACTTTAGGAGAGGGTAGGTACGTATCAGACCATATAGTAATGTGGTATAGTAGAATGATTTGTAGTGAGTTCAATTTATGTACACAGGTAAGAGTCTCTTCGGAAAAAAGGGGAAGGAGTAAGAACGAATCAAGGTCAGGGGTAATTCCGGGTGTGTCGTAGTACACAAAAGTAAAGTGTCTTAAATAGTGTTAACATTAATTTATTTATAAACCAATGACTACATGTAGGTTTTGATCTATCATTAGTAATACTTTATATCTAAGTTAACGAGTCTAATCTACATAGGTATCTTGCTGAGTTACACGTGCTCAAACTCGTTTGAGACCCTCTATCACTTCCTATCCCTTTGGACCACACGACTTCAGATACCCCAGTGTTTCTTAGTCTGTGTTATCTCGTTGACCTGTTGTTGTTGTCATCTTAATTCCGATTGTATCTATCTCATTTTTTTTTTTAGTACATCGTTTCTTACTGACGACTATCTTTCACCTTTTATACTTAGTTGTGAAAATCCGTTTCTTCATCTTTACGTGAATTCTTACGGAATATACGTGTGATGTTTAAATAGTAACATTAAGTCTCGGTGGTAAATATTAAGAAAGACCTGTTATATTGTATCCTAATCCAACGTATAATAAATAGTGATTATTAACCCTTTACTCCGAAGGGACCATCGAGTCGACCATTTCATAGATGGATGTTACGTCCTCTGCGGTCAAGTCCTTCTAGGGGACCTCTTGCCTATCCGATGGGTGAGGTTATAAACCCCCGAAGGAACTACCGAGTCTACCATTCTTAGACGGAGGTTCCGTCATCTGGACCGAAACTAGGGACCCAACCCTTCTAGGGGATCTCCTCCCTTACCTTTGGGTCAGGTCATAAGAACAGACCTCTTAGGGGTACCTGTCACCTCGGACCGTTTGATGTCAGGTACTCCAGTGTTTCTCTACCTGTACTGACTAACTGATTCGTCTCGTGTCTTTATCCTTTTAATAATTTAAAAATTTCTAATTTTTACTTAATGTTGTCTAAGTACTAATCTGTATTATTTTAGTGAAGTTAAGTGAGTGTAATATTGTGTGTAATTCACCCTCTCTTCCTCTACCTCTGTGTCGAATTTTTACTCTTTAAAGATGTTACTCTATATTGGAGTGTAGGTCGTTCTACCTATGATATTTTTATATATATATGTCTTTTGTCGTGCACAACTACTCCTACACCTTTTTAATCTTGAGAACGTATGACAACCATCTTTACATTTTATCTGGTCGGGGGTATTTTTGACCTTCGAAGAGTTTTTTAATTTTTGTCTTACTGGTATTCTAGGTCAATAAGTTAAAAACCCATTTATTGGTTTTATTGACTTTCGTTCAAGCACTTTTTAAAACACGTGCGAACAAGCATCATCATAATCACTGTTATTGACTTTCCACCTTTGTTAGGTTCACAAATAATTACCCCCTTCTTATTTGTTCTACACCGTCCACGTATATGATATCCGATTTATGAACACAACAGGGGCTTGATTTTACAACTTTGAAGTGGTATAGTTTATCGGGTTTGTTGTGTTAAAATTTTATCCGTCTTCTGGACTTATCCGTAAAAAGTTCTTCTATATGTGTACCGGTTGTCCGTGTACCTTTCTACGAGTTATGACGATTAATAGTTTATTCATATTTATTTTTGGTGTCTCTGTACTAGTGGAGTGTGGACAATCTTACCGATAGTTTTTCTGGTGTTTATTTATAACTACTCCTATACCTCTTTTCCCTTGCAAACATATGACCTATATATAGGTTTCTTTTACTTTGTGACTAAACTTTTATATGTACGTGGGGGTTCCCAGTGTCGTCGTAATGAATATTATCGGTCCTACACCTTCGTTGGATTTACAGGTAGTTGTCTACTTACATATCTTTTCTACACCATACATGTACATATATATATATATATATATATTGTCTTATAGTGAATCGGTATAGTGTGAATCACTTTATTCAGTCTGTCTCTGTTTATACAATAATGAATGTACCCCTTAGATTTTTTATTTACTTATATATATTGTTTTATATTTGTAATCTATGTCTCTTACTTGATCACCGATAGTGACCCCTCCACCCCCTCTCCCCATACCTTAATTCTCTATGTTCAATGATATTTATTTTATCTATTTGTGTCCCATATTAGTATGTTGTCTCTTTGTATGGATAATAAACCATTATTGAAATTTACCTCATAATAGATATTTTCACAACTTAGTGATACAACATGTAGACTTTAATTATATTAATACATATAGTTTATACAAAGTTATCTTTTTTCTTTACTATCGGAACATACACTCTGTCGTTTTCTCTGTGTCTACATATCTTGTCAGAAAATCTGAGACACTCTCTCTCTCTCCCACCCTACTAAACCCTATTACCGTAACTTTGTACATATTATAGTATATGCTTTGATTAACGGTCAGGTCAAAGCTACGTACTATGACCTACGAACCCCGACCACGTGACTCTGCTGGGTCTCCCTACTATGCCCCTCCCTCCTCCTTCCCCCCAAATCCTACCCCTTGTGCACATATGGACACCACCTAAGTACAACTAGATACCTTTTTGGTTATGTTATAACATTTCATTGATTAGAGGTTAATTTTATTTATTTATATATATATATATAAAATTTTCTTTGTTTTACGATAACCCTTCACCTCAGAAACCCTTCAATAATGCTGATCTCTAGTACTCCCATGTCTGAAGTACTTACCCTAATTACTGGACTATTCTAAGTATCCTGTCGAACGAAAGAGAAACGAGAGAAGGTACACTCCTATGTAATCCTTCAGTCGTAAACCGTTGGGTCTTCTGCTTGAACTGATATGAACGTGGGACTAAAGTCTGACGGTTGGGGGTATTGAGACTCTTTATTTAGAGACAACAAATAATCGGTAGATCAGTTACTGTAAAAACTGTATCAACGGGTTTAACTGATTCTGTCTTTAATTATGACTCTTCCCCTATACGACGACATTGTTTATTGGATTTCTACATCTTCCTTGAAACTTTGTCCATTACCATCTCCGACCCTGTCAAAACTCCATGTACGATCTTTTTTGGATGTAACGGTACTGACCTAGTAATTCCCTCTCAGACCTCTCTCGAGTCTTTCTTTTGGACATCTTATTCAAAGTTTAAGAAATCTCCTATGAAGTCATAAGGATTTGTTTTATAACTATCTTTATGTCTACTACTTCAGCTAAGACTGCAATAAATCTTTACTCCTCGTACAATAACCTATGACCTCTTTTCCATTATGAACGATATTTCAACGTTTCTGTAACCGATTTAACACAAATACAAGGTCACAAAACACCTTCCAAGTCAAGTCAAGTCAAGTCAAGTCAACGAGTCAACACAGGCTTAGAAACACTGGGGTATTTGACGGTGTGCGGTCCGGAGGGACAGGTAGTAGTTGAGGGCCTTAAATGGGTTTGAGGAGGGGTAACTCAACCACTAGGGTAGGTTGGTAGAGTAGGAGACAGCAGGGGAAGAGGAGGACGGGAGTTAGAAAGGGTCGTAGTCCCAGAAAAGTTTGCTCAGTCGGGAAGCGTAGTCTACCGGTTTCATAACCTCAAAGTCGAAGTTGTAGTCAGGATGGTTACTTATGGGTCCTGACTAGAGGAAATCCTACCTGACCAATCTAGAGGAACGTCAGGTTCCCTGGGAGTTTTCAGAAGAGGTTGTGGTGTCAAGTTTTCGTAGTTAAGAAGTCGCGAGTCGAAAGAAATATCAAGTCGACAGTGTAGGTATGTACTGGTGACCTTTTTGGTATCGAAACTGATCTACCTAGAAACAACCGTTTCGTTACAGAGACGAAAACTTATACGATAGATCCAACCAGTAATGAAAGGAAGGTTCCTCATTCACAGAAAATTAAAGTACCGACGTCAGTGGTAGACGTCACTAAAACCTTGGGGGGTTTTATTTCAGACTGTGACAAAGGTGAGAAAGGGGTAGATAAAGGGTACTTCACTACCCTGGTCTACGGTACTAGAAGTAAAAGACTTACAACTCGAAATTCGGTTGAAAAAGTGAGAGGAGAAAGTTAAAGTAGTTCTCCGAAAAATCAAGGAGAAGTGAAAGACAGTACTCCCACCACAGTAGACGTATAGACTCCAATAACTATAAAGAGGGCCGTTAGAACTAAGGTCGAACACAAAGAAGGTCGAGGCGTAAGGAGTACTACATGAGACGTATATACAATTTATTCGTCCCACTGTTATATGTCGGATCTACATAAGGAAAAGGTTAAACCTTGATCAGACAACAAGGTGTAGGTCAAGATTGACAACGAAGGACTGGACGTATGTCCAAAGAGTTCTCCGTTCAGTCCCCCAGACGATAAGAGTAGAGAAAATCTTAAAAGATGTCAAATAACATTAGGTGTGTCAGTTTCCGAACCGTATCAAACACCTTCCACCTTAAATATTTTAACTCATAGTCACATTTTGATAAAGATTCATTTCTCAACTTCCATGTCAAACCCAAGAGAACTGATGAATTTTGCACTCTTCTCTCTTTACTGATTTTCTACCTTAATAATTGGTTTATAACTCCGTCTTCAATTTCTAAACCTTTTAAGAGTCGAATAGGAATTACCCTTTTTATTCTTGTGCTTCCTACACCTGTCCGTCAAGAAACAATTCTAATTGTACTTAGTCAGTAAAGTTGTCTTCGGTTCTTAATAAATTCTGTTGACTTCTTACTGAGGTTTCCACTTTACTTCCGACGAGTTCCGACGTGGAGGTAGTGTCTCAGCCACACGTCTTCCGACCGTCCCTATTCCCCAACCCTTCTTACAAAGGTTTCCTCTCCCAGTGGTCTTTTCGGTCCTACGAGGATAGTTTACGGAGTTTCCAACTCGGGGACGTCTCTTGATTCGTACCCGACATAAGTCGTCTCGGTACCCCGTAGTAAAGGTGGATCTAAAGTTTCTTACCCTGGTGAGTCGTTTCGGAGTTCGAGTCCTGGAGTCTTCTTGGTACCCGTGTACTAGATTTAGACGACGACGATTCAACGAAGTCAGCACAGGTTGAGACACGTTGGGGTATCTCTCGTCGGGTGGTCCGAGGGGGCAGGGACCCTAAGAGGTCCGTTCTTGTGACCTCACCCACCGGGAAAGGAAGAGGTTACGTACTTTTACTTTTCACTTTCACTTCAACGAGTCAGCACAAGCTGAGGATCTCTGGGGTACCTGACGTCGGGTGGTCCGAGGAGGTAGGTACCCTAAAAGGTCCGTTCTCATAACCTCACCCTACGGTAACGGAAGAGACTATATTTGGATCTCTCAGTATTTTAAATCCGTCTTTCAACGACACACTCGTCCCGGGAACGTCTTTCAGTGAATTCTGACAGGGTGTGACAGTACGACTACTGTGGTAGAGATACTGTCTTTCACTTCTCCTTGATTTCTCCGAAAACTTCTTTCACGTTCTCCTCTCACTTTTTCAACCAAATTTTGAGTTGTAAGTATTTTGATTCTAGTACCGTAGGCCAGGGTAGTGGAGTACTGTTTATCTACACCTTTGTTACCTTTGTTATAGTCTGAAGTAAAAGAACCCGAGGTTCTAGTGACGTCTGCCACTGACGTCGGTACTTTACTTTTCTACGAACGAGGAACTTTCTTTTCGATACTGATTGGATCTGTCGTATAATTTTTCGTCTCTGTAATGAAACGGTTGTTTCTAGACAGATCGGTTTCAATGACAAAAGGATCATCAGTACATACCTACACTTTGAACCTGGTATTTCTTTCGACTCACAGGTTCTTAACTACGAAAACTTGACACCAAAACCTCTTTGAGAACTCTCAGGGAACCTGACGTTCCTCTAGGTTGGTCAGGTAGGATTTCCTTTAGTTAGGACTCATAGTAACCTTCCTAACTACGACTTCGACTTCGAGGTTATGAAACCGACGGATTACCCTTTTTGACTGAGTAACCTTTTCTGGGACTATGACCCGTTCTAACTTCAGTTCTCTCCTTCCCCTGTTGTCTCCTACTCTGCTAACCTACCGTAATGGTTGAACTACCTGTACTCAAACTCGTTCGAGGCCCTTAACCACTACCTGTCCCTTCGGACCACACGATGTCATGTATCCCAACGTCTCACTCTATACTGACTCTCTGACTTGACTTGTGACAGTACGCCCATCATACGGTGGGTCACCCTAACCTACCGTCCTGTAGTTCGGTTTCTCCGAATAAGAATTCGGAACTCCAAATGACGACGAATGGAATACAAAATCTGAATAAACTCTGAGTAATGGGGAAAGAAGAAAGGATGAAGAGGGAAAACCTTGTCCTTATAGTTGGGATACGGACAAGGTGATAACATAAAACCTTTGTGTAATGTATAAACCAAAGTGTCTAAGTGTCGACTTCTCTTTAAACGGAGTCCCACTTCCTGTGGAATTTAGAGTGGGTAAAGACTAAATCTTTAAATGTACTCGGAAACCTAAAATCTAAAATCTCGACTACAACGTCACTCAACTCTAAACCCCTAACAACTCTACTAAAAAAAGTACACTCTCCTGTATTTAAAAACATCGGTCCCTACCTTACAATACATAACGTACGACAAAGGAGTTCTTAAGTATACAACGAGAGGTTACCCTACCATAATTCTCTTTTTCGAGAACCCTTCATGAATCCCAAACTACTCTAGTACTCCCATCTCGGTTGCACTTCTTTGGTTACTCTCTTAGTGTCAGTATACATTTCCTTTGGTACTCAAACAGACTTACGTCTAAGGTCAATGGGGTCTCAATGACGGTTATGACAAAAACCCTAAACCGATACACCGAGTCTTTAATAATAAAAAAAAAGAAAGAAAAAACCCGAAATCGGATGAAACAGAGTTAAATTGGATATTATAGAGAACTTAATCTCCCTCTCGATTCTTTACTCTGAAGAAGAGGGGACTGATCACTCTGTTCCGGTCTTTACAACGACGCTACCGTCTGAATTCTTCCCCGGTGATCCTTCAGAGGAAGGTTGTAGATATAGACTACGTCGTATGATTATGTGAGAGAATTCTTAATGATTTTAATAACGAGAATTCATTATTTTCATGAAATACTGGTACTAAGTCGAATCAAAAGTTTGTAGAAAGTAAGAATAAGGGGGGTCTGTGTACTATTAGGACATTTGTTTGTCTTTTTGTTCTGTTTTCTCAGACTGAACTTTGAGTAAAAGGGGAGAGGGGTAGGTCTGTACACAAAAGTGTCTTCTTACGGAGACTAATGATGAGAATGACTCTAAGTCTTGTGACTGAAGAGTTATTTACAAGAAATCCAAATATGTCTCCAATAAGGTAAAGAACATCTTAAGTTTGTAGTTATCGAATGAAAATTTAGTTCGTGTGAAGATAAGAGAAACCGACAGATCTGAATAAAACCATAAAGGTTTTGAGACTATGTACAATTTCCATTGAAACTCATCACCATACTGAAAGCAAGGGAGGGTTCCAACCTTTATTTCCGAGTTCATTTCAATTGGGTTATCTATGAAATTTGAATCTATCACTTTGTTGAAAATTTGAAGAGTGTCTTTAATTAGGGAACCAACGTAAATATGGTGTCCGTTAATTAAACCGACTTTGTTTATAAGAAACTACTGGTAGTTCCTATTTCGTCTCATTAAAACTATACTATCTTAATAACAACTGACCCCTCATAATACGTTTTAACCATATTGGTTCGTTCTAGTTTTTCCGAGAGATTAATATTTTGTAGTTTCTCAAGTTCGTTCAGGGAGGAACCTCTGTTCGAATTTTATAACCTCTTGGGTAAATGTGGTAATGCAATTCCTTACTAAAATTACTACCAGGGGAACTCTACTACATGATTCCATGTTGAAGTCTTGACATAAGTTAGTCGAGGTACTTCGCGAATCAATCTCTTTACTAAGTGTGATTCATAGACAGTGAGTTCGTACATGTGTAATAAAAATTTACATACCATGACTTTTTTCATATACTAAATATCAAAATAGAGTCAAACCAGTTAATGATATCTAAACTGGAGTCCAATAGGAGTTGTAAAGACTTATAAAAGGGGAAACACTAATATGAAAAAATATTAAATTTCTCTGTCATTATACTTTTTTATCAGGTTTAAATAATAGTGTTTAAATATTTGGCATGTGAAGTATAGTTATAGATCCTCTTCTGTTACCGTGGGGTGAGGTCATGAGAACGGACCTTTTAGGGTACCTACCTCCTCGGACCATCCGAAGTCAGGGACCCCAGTGACGCTCAACCTGTACTGACTCGTCGAGACGAAAGTGAAAAGTGAAAGTACGTAACCTCTTCCTTTACCGTTGGGTGAGGTTGTAAGAAGGGACCTCTTAGAGTCCCTACCCCTTTGGACCACCCAACGGTAGATACCCCAGCGTGTCTCAGCCTGTGCTGACTTCGCTGAATCGTCGTCGTCGTCGTCGTCCCATATATAAACTTATTGTCCTTGTTGAAAGGTTTCAGAGCAATGATTTTAATTTGTTCAACTTTGTCATAAGATCTTGAAATAAAAGTTGTCATCAGTTATTAAAGAAGTTCGTATACATTATGTCTCTTATACGTTTCATTTGAATTATAAGTTTCATCTTTTCAGGAACAAATGGTAAGATCATAGAGGGACATATCGACGTCTTTTAACATTAAAAACCTTTTGTTAAGATTCAGTTATATATAGAGGGTATGTTAAGACGAGAATACACTCCTACGGCGTAAACTCTCAATTATTACGACCCCTTCATGGATGTCTCTTCTCTCTTCGTGTCTTCATGTGAACCATAAATAATCACACACTATGACTTCCATTGGTAACAATTTACCTTTTATAATAGATTACTATTGACGATTGACTGATGTGGTTGTGACTCAGAACCGTTCCCTCCCTCCTGTTACTACTTCTTCTAATTTCTCCGAAATTGAGAGGACAAAAAATATGGTTCAAGATTAATAACTTTTTATTTTTATATATGTCTAATTTTACCCAGTCCCATACGTCATGGTACATCCAATATATATTACATTATTTTATATAGTGTGACGTAATTCTATACCTATAAAATCGAACCTAAGAGTAATCATCTATAAGTTATAATATTAAATAATTTTAGGACTTCTCTTATTACGATTGTTTTTTATCGTGTTGTTATTTTAGACTCAGATAGAACGGTATTTTAGTATTTTTGTGACCGTTTTAGATAGTCTTACTTGATAAAAAACCTTAAGACCTTTTATCGTCTTCGAACTTCGTTGATTCTATTTCAAATTTATTCTTTTTGTCCACCTTAAAACCATTTTTAACTCTCGTGTACCATGAAAATGTAACCAGGATAATTGGTTAAGACACGAGTCTTCACCGGAACTGAACTGTCGAGTGTCAGGGTTACGTCCCTCACGATGATCTCTCTGAATTTTATCTGAAGTAAGTGTTTCTACACCCAACTGCAACTGGACAGACCACTGAGGAACCTAGTTTGACGAAAGTAAAACGGATTGAATGTTGAAGACGTCTCGATTTTCCACCGATAGACTCCTTCCCATAAATGGTTTAAATTTCGTTTTTACGATCAATACCGACGGATTCCCGTTACCTACTGTCAACCCCGTTTATTATCTGATTGGTCTTTCGAACCCTTCTAATATCTTACTCTATGAAACTCCTTATTTCCAAAACTTTTCGAGGTTGTATTATGATTCTTAGGTTTTCCGGTACTTACGTACAAGTCTTTTCTGTACTCTTCCGGGATTTAAGAGGGGAATTGACTAAGAGTCCGATACGTGTTCGTCCTTCACTTCCGATTTTGTTTCGATATTTGACAGACCGACTCATGACTTCTATGGAGGGTTTTACTACGTGTCTCGGGTAGACTTTTGACTCTCTGACATGAAATCAAGGTTCTTAAATCCCTAGTGGTCGACTAGTGATTCCGTTGTTTTGTCTTTTAAGTCGTCGGTTTGTATTCTTTCTTGTGTCCAAAATGTCTTAATCAAGTCTTTTCGGTGGTTTATATATTGTTGTTCGACGTTTTTTTTTCGGTTTCCCTTCTCCTCTTATATTAAAGGTTCAAACGTATTAATATTATAGGTTTTACAGTTCTAAAGTTTCCTTTAATGTTCCGTTATTCTTTTGTTCTTTCGTACTGAACATGGTGTGGTTTTTTCTTTAATTATCCTGGAGAGAGACTCCTACGAATCTGTAACCTTTATAATTCGTTTTTAAATTTTATCGGTAAAAATCATACAGGTCCCTGAAGGGACTACCAGGTCACCGACCTTGAGACGTGAGGGTTAAGTCCCTCGGGTTCAAGTTAAGGATCAGTCGTCTGACCTAGGATGTACGACGTGGATCCTCAAGTGTACGGTGTTGAGTTCTAGGGTGTACGGTGTTGATTCTGGAATACGTGGATTTATTTGTTTGTTTATAAATTATACAAGTTTTTGATTTTCTTTAGTACGGTATTCTTGTTTTTCTTTGATACTCTTACTAAGTGGTTTAACTATTATAGTTGTTTTCCCTTATTAATATTTTCCCATGGTTTTCAATATGTGATTGTTACTTATTAGACTTTGTTTTAATTCTTTTGTTGGGGTAAATGTTGACGTTGTTACTTTATTTTATGAATCATTATTGGATTGGTTTTACCACTTTTTGAACATGTCACTTTTGATGTCTTATAACGACTTCGTTTAATTTCTACTGTGTTTATTACCTTTCCGTCCGACGTGAGTACGGAACCTTCGAATTATAACAATTATACTAGTATGATAGGTCTCACTAGACGTATAAGTTACTTTAAGGTTAGTTTTAGGGGTGTATATAAAAGTCTTTATCTTTTTTAATAAGTGTATTTCTTGTGAATGTTGAGTTGTTGTTTTTCTGTTTGTTGGGTTAATTTTTTACTCGTTTTCAAAACTTATCTGTCAAGAGGTTTCTTATGTGTGTTTACCTGTTGTATTTTTCTACGAGTTATAGAAATGATTAATCCCTTTACTTTTGGTTTGGTGTAATTCAATAGTGAAGTACGGGTGATCCTACCGATGTTGTGTGTTTGTTTTGTCTTTTATTTTGTATAACGTTACTACATTTAGTTGACCTTGGGATTATGGAACGACCACCCTTATATTTTAGTACCTCGACATCATTCTTTTTGTTAAACCGTCAAGGAGTTGTTCAATTTATACCTCAATTGTAATGAGTCGTTAAGGTAACATTCCATATGTGGACTCTCTTTCATATATGGTACGTTTTTTTGATATGTACTCACTATGTAGTCATAATAAGTATCATCGGTTTTACACTTTTGTTGGGTCTACAAGTAGTTAGTCACTCACTTATTTCTACACTATATAAGTATGTTACTTTATAATAAGTCAAAACTCCTGACTTCACGACTACTATGTTGTACCTACTTAGAGTTTTTACAATACGACTTACTATCTTCGGTCTGTATTTTATGGTATATACTAATGTAAATAAACTTTATATGTCTTATTCTTTTAAGTGACTGTGTCCTTCATGTAATCAAGAACGATCACCAAACCCTCCTTTCTTTCTCACCACTCATTGACGATTATTTACTTCTCAATGTAAAACTTTACTATTTTTACAGAATAATCACCACTTCTAGTATGTTGAAACACTTTTATGGTTTTTAGTAACTGAACATATGAAATTTTAACGATTTCATTATTTAAAATACAGTAAGTTTACAGAGTTAAAAATTTTTTAGGATTATAAGTACTATGAATTTTTCATTTACAATTCAATTTACATTTTTCAATTCAGGTAACTGTTCTCCCTTTATGTAAGATCTGGAAGAGATATCATATCAATAAGTCCATGGTGTGAGATCTAATTTCTAAAACGATTCATGAAGAAATATAAAGAAAAGTATTATTAAGAATACCTTTGAGTTTTTTGAGTTAGCAATAAATTAAAATGTGACGGAATAAAGGGTCCCCTAAATTCTTTCAGTATTACTCATCTAGAATCTGAGAGTAACCATTTCTTCTCAAACTTAACATCGAGTACGACTTACAATGTCTTTGATTAGATTCTTAAAAACGTAATTGATTAAGTCTACGTTAATTCTCGTGTTATTCATCATAAAATAATCTACTGAAAACGAAAAAACAGTACTTTTAAAAAATATAGTTCTTCAGTGTTGTAAAGACCTTTTTCTGATACACTACTCTTAATCAGATTTCTGTATTTGTGTCCGTGTAGAGTCTCTATAAGACAGAAACCAAAGTCTGGTAATATTATTTCGTTATACCGTTATTTTGTTCAGTGTTCTTGAAAGACCAAAGGATCGAGGATATTTTCCATACAAATGTGAGATAACACACGTTGTCGTGATACGGAATTTTTTTACATGTATCGAATTATTTTTTATAAAATAACGGTTTTTTTCTATTGGTAGTAGATTGTCGGTTCCCAACGGTGTTTGAAAGTTAAATAATTTTTTTTTGTGTCTTCCTCAATTTTCTACCGTCTCCTTATCCTACCCTTCTGGTGAAAGAGGGAGTGTTTAAGGAGTTTTCTTGTAAAGTTGTGACTCGTTTGAAGTATTTTGTTGAAGACATCCGACCGTCTCCTGTAGTCCTTTGGTCTTTTCGTCTAGTAACAGAAGTTTTTGTCCATCCTTTTTTATATTTTCTACTTTTTCCTCTGTTTCCTCCACCCCTCCCTCGAGGCAGGGCCCTTCCCTTCGGGCAGGGCCCTTCCCTTAAAATTCTTCTCTCCAAAGGTTTGTGGTCCTTTGTGAGAGGGACGGCTCAGACACCGCTCGGAACCTTTGTGTCTCCCGTTGTATTGTCCTTCCTTTTTATCTATTTATTAATTTTGGTTGTCTAATGTTCGGGTTGTCATTGAGGGGGTCGCCTTTTCGTCGTGTCTGCGGACGTAGGCGGTGACCCTTCACCCCCGTCCCGTCCCTGCGCGCCCTCCGCGCCCGACGTC
>SJYO01040405.1:27328098-27371499 GCA_006410555.1 Capra ibex
ACCACAACCTCTTCTGAGAACTCTCAGGGAACCTGATGTTCCTCTAGGTTGGTCAGGTAAGACTTCCTCTAGTCGGGACCCTAAAGAAACCTTCCTTACTACGATTTCGACTTTGAGGTCATGGAACAGGTGGAGTACTCTTCTCAACTGAGTAACCTTTTCTGAGACTACGACCCTCCCTAACCCCCGTCCTCCCCTTCCCCTGTTGTCTCCTACTCTACCGACCTACCGTAGTGACTGAGTGACCTACACTCAGACTCACTTGAGGTCCTCAACCATTACCTGTGCCTCCGGACCACACGACGCTAAGTACCCCAATGTTTCTCAGTCTGTGCTGACTCGTTGACTTGACTTGACTTAACGATTAAATTATTTAAACTATGACACAAGACATTCCAGATTATATTATGTATTTTCATAAAATTTTGTAACATAGTTAAACCTATGGAGTTTTAATGATAATGTAAAAACATTTTAACACCAAAAAGGGTTGACCAGAATTTCAATAGGTTAATTTTTAAACTAAAACGGGAAGTCCATTAGACCCTAATGAAGACATTTCTCAATTAGTTGAGAAGAGATTAATAAACTGTATAGTCTAGGGAAATAACTATAGTTGGCTACAATTCTAGTTTTTCTTAATTTATTTTTACAGAAAAACATCATTAAGAAAAGTATTCAATAAATATCGTGAGGTAATCTTTCTAACAGTCCTAGACAACGACACATCGTCTTATAAAATGGCATAGTTTATTCGTTTGTGTGTTATAACATAATTTACTACTATAGGATCATTTTCTAACGTTCGAGTTTGTTTATAAAACCAAAAAGAGGGAGACTGAAATCCTAGGGAAAGTTTATACATTCTTAAAACACAAAAATTTTACTAGTCCCTTGAAAGGTCTTGCGAGCCACTTTCCGTCTCCTCACCGCCGACGGACCCGACGCGTGTCGAGGAAGGACGAGGGGTTGTGACCGTAGCCGGCGAGTGGCCGACATCTTTTACCACTTTCTTTGGTGAATGATACTACAAAACCCCCAGTTTGGGTTACGGTGGGTTCTTCTTAACTTTTTCCGAATGTCCTTTGACCGGAACTTCATGGTGGGACTATTCTTAGGTTTACTTCCGTTCTTCAAATTTGTCTAAAGAGTTCGAATGCTTCACGAGAGACTACGTTTCTTTTCCCTTAATATACTGTTGCCTCCTCTTGTCCGTTAATTTCTTCCACCTCGTCCACCACCAAAACCGAGGGGGTACCTGTAGAAACTATACAAAAAGCCTCCTCCTCCGTCCTACGTCTCTCTCTCCTCTCCATTTTTGCAACACGTAGTTGAATGTCATTGAAATCTTCTAAATATATTACCACGTTGTTCTTTTGATCGAGACGTTTTCTTACACTAAACACTGTTTACACTTCCGACTCCACCATTCTTTCCTCGTCATCTTACGACAGGGTTAACGGTTCCATGACCTTACGTTTATTCTTAAGTAGTCTATCCTGGACCTTACCAAGTCGTTTAAGTCAGACAGACGTACCTTACGGTCTCGGTACCCTTCCCCTAGTCAGGATTTCTATCTACATTTTCGACGTTGCCTTCCTTCTATCAAGCTCTTTTCTTTTAAGATCTTCAAGCATAACTGTTTCCGTACTTTCTACCGGTCTTCTATTGCAAGGTACCACTTCCTCTGGTTCATGGTCCTGACCTCGGTCCTCTATAATAGTAACAAAATCTAGTCTTCCTGGTACGACAAAAATGATCTGCTCTTCTGGAAAAGTACACATACCTGTATGTCGACCAACTCCGTAACGCACCGAAGGTCTTCGGTTATAGATGGGAACTGTTAACTTGGTATCAGTAGTGAAGGGTAGGTCCAGTCTAACAGTTCGTATCTCTATAGTTCACACACGATTTACTTCCGTACGGATAAATAGCATCCGGTATACTTTTCCCAGTGGATTAGTAACTTAAATTCCATTTGAAAGGACTCTTACCGAAAGAGAGAGGACTATTTGAGAGAAACGACCTTTTTGAAGACGGACTCTCCTTCCTTCATCTTCTCTGACTACTTTACCTGGTCCATCTTAATCACCTGAAACTAGGTTTAGTCCTTTCTGCCGCGGTAATGTTACCTCTTCGAATACTTCTACTACTTGTAGTAGGAACCCCACCACAAGTCACAGTCTGAAGAATCATCCCGGACACTTATTGTGAGTGACGGCCACAAAATAAATGTCATCACTAACTCACTTCCTGATATTAGTATTATGCGAGCGATGAACGAAAACAAAATTATAGGTTGATATCATGACAAATTTTCAATTTACTTCTTATTTGAGCTTATATTTTCGAGACTGAAACGGGACATACATACTACTGAAGTCACACGTTCTATTCAAATTATGAACGTTTTTGCTGAAATTTTTTAAAAGGGATCGTAAACAATCCGGTATGAAACACTGACTAAAGTCGATACATGTACCTTATCGAATCTGACTTTACGGTACATATACATAACTGAAGTCACATACTGGGAATTAACAATTCGATACTTTAATCTTGACACAAATTGACCTTCAGTCTGTTTCTTTAATTACATCTCTTCACAACCAGACATATCAACATCATTCACCCTAAGTAACACTACGAAGACGTAAATAAGATAACGGAGTTGACAATGAACTTCTACCGTACGACATATTAAATTAAATCGGACACCATAGTCACTATCTTTACTATGGAAACATTTCTTCCGCAAATAGTATTGAACGACGAAGAACTCCCGAACGTGAACATCTTAACGTAACGGAAGAAGACGACACGGTAGAAAATAATTATGTATATCGATAACCAGGACCAATGAAAAAACGACAATGAGAACAACGAAAAAACCTGGTGTCATTCGGAATCTCATCACTGAAGATCTCGTCCCTTTGAATCTCCAATCTCACTACTCTGGAAATGTACCTCTTCATTAAACGTACATACTCTATCCTTCCACAAAAACATCCATTCAATGTCCCAATGAAATTTCGTAAATTGAATACGAGGTCTCATTGACGTTGAATTACAAGCATCATATCGTTTAATACTACTTATCCAAAGTCAAGTCAAGTCAAGTCAACGAGTCAGCACAGGCTGAGAAACGTTGGGGTACTTAGCGTCGTGCGGTCCGGAGGGGTAGGTAGTGGTTGAGGGCCTCAAGTGAGTCTGAGTACAGATCACTCAGTCACTACGGTAGGTCGGTAGAGTAGGAGACAGCAGGGGAAGAGGAGGACGGGAGTTAGGGAGGGTCGTAGTTTCAGAAAAGGTCACTTAGTTGAGAAGTGTACTCCACCGGTTTCATGACCTCAAAGTCGAAATCATAGTAAGGAAGGTTTCTTTAGGGTCCCGACTAGAGGAAGTCTTACCTGACCAACCTAGAGGAACGTCAGGTCCCCAGAGAGTTCTCAGAAGAGGTTGTGGTGTCAAGTTTTCGTAGTTAAGAAGTCGAGAGTCGGAAGAAGTATCAGGTTGAGAGTCTAGGTATGTACTGGTGACCTTTTTGGTATCGGAACTGATCTGTATGGAATCAGCCGTTTCATTACAGAGACGAAAACTTATACGATAGATCCAACCAGTATTTAAAAGAAGGTTCCTCATTCGCAGAAAATTAAAGTACCGACGTTAGTGGTTGACGTCACTAAAACCTCGGGGGGTTTTATTTCAGACTGTGACAAAGGTGAGAAAGGGGTAGGTAAAGGGCACTTCACTACCCTGGCCTACGGTACTACAAGCAAAAGACTTACAACTCGAAATTCGGTTGAAAAAGTGAGACGTGAAAGTGAAAGTAGTTCTCCGAAAAATCAAGGAGAAGTGAAAGACAGTACTCCCACCACAGTAGACGTATAGACTCCAATAACTATAAAGAGCGTCGTTAGAACTAAGGTCGAACACAAAGAAGGTCAGGTCGCAAAGAGTACTACATGAGACGTATCTTCAATTTATTCGTCCCACTGTTATATGTCGGAACTGCGTGAGGAAAAGGATCAAAATTAACATACAAATTTCAGTATACAAGTGTTCGAATTTAGACCATAGTCTTAAATTCGTTAAGAACTTTACATACTTACAGAGAAATTATATGACTAATGTTTCGTTTTATTTATTTATTTATTTATTTATTTTACTAGTCAAAAGAGTTTGTGTCCAAAGTGAGTCGAGTTAGTCTTCAATGAATTTATCCATCTACTTCGAACCCTCAAGAGTTTTCTCTCCCAATTTATTCATCATTGAGCAACACCTTTCTACAACAAGTCAGTGAGTCAACACAGGCTGAGAAATGTTGGGGTACCTGACGTCGTGAAGGTCCGAAGGGACAGAAAATGGTAGAGAAGTGACAGGAAAGGACAAGACAGGATAGGGACGCCTCTCTACTGGAAGTTATTTTGTGTCTACTTAATTGGTTTTGACCTTTTGAACGAGTTCCCAGACCGTTCTCTTTTGGACCTATAATCTTCCTGTCATCTTTAATGAAAGACCGACATGTTTGAAAAGAACAAGTCAGCGAGTCAACACGACGGAGACGTTGGGGTACCTGACGTCCTACGGTCCGAAACTACAGGAAGTGATAGAGAGTCTCAAACAAGTTTGAGTGTAGGCAACTTAACTACTACGGTTGGTAGAGTCGGAGACAACGGGGAAAGAGGAGGACGGGAGTTAGAAAGGGTCGTAGTCAGAAAAAGTTACTCACTGAGAAGCGTAGTCCACCGTCTCATAACCCCGAAGTCGTAATTATGAAGGTTTCTTATAAGTCCCAACAAAAGGAAATCCTAACTAACCAAACTAGAGGAACGTCAGGTTCCCTGAGGGTTTTCTCAGAAGAGGTCGTGCTGTCAAGTTTTCGTAGTTAAGAAACCACGAGTCGAAAGAAATACCGGGTTAAGAGTGTAGGTATGTACTGACGACCTTTTTAGTGCCGAAACTGATATAGTCGTTTCACCACAGAGACGTAAAATTGTCCGACAGATTCAAACAGTTTTGAAAAGAAGGTTCCTCGTTCGTAGAAAATTAAAGTACCGTCGTCAGTAGTAGACGTCACTAAAACCTCGGGGTTTTTATTTTAAACAGTAATAAAGGTCAAAGGGGTACATAAACGGTAGTTCACTACCCTGACTTAAGGTACTAGAATCAAAAAACTTACAACTCAAAATTCGGTCGAAAAAGTAGGAGGAGAAAGTGAAGTAGTTCTCCGACAAATTAAAGAGAAGTGAAAGTCGGTAATCCAACGACAGTTCACGTATGTACTCCAATAACTATAAAGAGGGTCGTAAGAACTAAGGTCGACCTCGAAGTAGGTCGGACCGTAAAATGTACTACATGAGACGTATCTTCAATATATTCGTCCCATTATTATATATCGGAACTATATGAGGAAAGGGTTAAACCTTTGTCAGGTAACAAGGTACAGGTCAAGATTGATAACGAAGAACCGGATGTTTGTCTAAAGAGTCCTCTGACCATAAGAATAGAAAAATTCCTAAAAGGTGTCAAATAACACTGGGTGTGTCAGTCTGAAATAGTATCAGTTACTTTGTCTACAAAAAAAAAAAAAAAAAGGACCTTAAGGGAGCGAAAAAGATACTAGGTCACCTACAACCGTTAAACTAGAGACCAAGGAGAGGGAAAAGATTTAGGTCGAACTTGTAGACCTTCAGTTGCCAACTGCTTGACAACTTCGGACCGAAATTCTTAAAACTCGTAATGAAACGATCGTACCCTCTACTCACGTTAACACGTCATCAAACTTGTAAGAAACCGTAACGGGAAGAAACCCTAACCTTACTTCTAACTGGAAAAGGTCAGAACACCGGTGACGACTTAAAAGGTTCAAATGACCGTATAATGTACGTCGTGGATGTCGTAGTAGAAAATCCTAGACTTTATCGAGTTGACCTTAAAGTAGTGGAGGTGAACCAAACAAACATCATTATATATAATAATAATAATTGGAATTGTTTCAAATCCAATTATTGATATATAGATAATACTTTTTACTGATCTTATTAATTTTGAACAGATGATTCCCGTTAAACGTTTCGAGGAACTGTATTAAAAAAAAAGAAATGAGTTTTGTCGGTGTACTATATTATACAAAAAGATAAAAATCCTTTCTTATTCCATTTTAAGTCTCTCCGTTTCTGGAGTCCTAATCTTGGTGTCGGTACACTGAGTGTTTAGTCACCAAAACGTAGATATGAATATAGGATTGTCCGTTCCTACACGTAAAATCTTTAATAATACTTACTCCTGGAAAAATAAATTTTAGAGAATTTGTTACACCGTAAAAGTTACAAATTATATTAGAGCCACGACCTCTGTATTTAACGTATAATATCGGAAGACTTCAGTTAGTTCTTTAATAGCAGTATGGATTTTGTATGATTCTATAAAACCTTCCATTGTTTAGTCAGTGTAGTTCCCGAAGAACAAAGAGACATTTGTCTAAGTGGGTTTCTTTTATTTTGGTGACTTCGAGTTTTACTCGAGATTATTAGTTCGTCAAAGCAATTTAGTATTTGAAGTGACATGTGAAAAACGAATCCCTAAACACGGTGGGGTAAGTTTAGAACACAACGTTTTTTCAATGAAATACTCTGAGCAACGAAGTGACGAAATATGGGAGTTCATATAACGTCTAAAATACTTGATATCTGGATTTTGGTAGACTTAAGTCGAAGAAGATCTATCTAGGTGGAACTTTAATTACACAAATATAATCGGATTTATAAGTACCGAAGTTATATAGAAATAAACTTCCACTAACGACTAAGAAACCCTTTCGATCCCAATCTTAACAAGGATGACTCCAACAAAAAAGTTATTTAGTTGACAACTTCTGTGAAAGTTCGTTTAGAAATGAAAAGGAGAAAGATATGTTTTAGATTACATTCGATATTGATTTCATCAATACCAGATGTAACTTTACCTCTCTCTTTTTTTTTACGAGTTGACTAAAAGATTTTCCGAAAAAGAATGTTAGTTTCTTTCATTAGTGTACTGAAGTGAAAACATATCAGTATACTGAAGTAGTATTTAAAAGTAAGGATAAGTAAGTCTGACTTACGTCAATAAAGTTTTAAAACACTTACAGGTTCAATAGTACTTCTCTTTGAAATTTTATTCCATTTTTACTTCCACATAATGTTTTTGTATATAATTTTTTGAATACACCTGATGTCGGTCTGTAAATAATAATGACATACCGATAAAATTAACCTGTGTAAACGTTCTATAACTCTTATAAAATCAGATTAATTGAACCGTTTTAAGATGTTTTCGGTAGTAAAATTCGGATTACGTTACACCCATCCGATTAACTAAATATATACGTTCGTCCCAAAGTCAAACACATACTCAAGGTGTTTACGTTTTGAAATTAGTCATGTAAAATTTTTTACACATGTCCTTTTTATGTAACTCATTTGAACGTATTAAGACCTAAAACGATAGTTTAACCTAAAAGTTCCCCTAACAAATTCATTCGTCCATGTTATCTTTTATGTCTTTCCTCCTTTACCCGATGTTACTATTCCTTTTGTTCGAGACCGTATTCTGACCCATCTTTAAAATCGAGATAATGAATTAAAGACAAATCAGTGATTCAACATAGACTGAGAAACGAATTAAGGACACACTAAAACCTACAAACAATTTTAAGTATCCTGAAATGAAACACCAATGTATCTCTATCATTGATATCGTTATGTTCTCAAAAAACACTAAAAATTTAAAATTATTACGTATTTTAAGAAACCTTACAACAATCTACGTAGTCAAGTCAAGTCAACGACAGTACAAGCTGAGAAACTCTAGGGTACCTGACTCGTACGGTCCGGACGGACAGGTAGTGGTTGAGGGTCTCACATAGGTTTGGGTACAGGTAACTCAGCCACTACGGTAGGTTGGTAGAGTAGGAGACAACAGGGGAAGAGGAGGGTGGAAGTTAGAAAGGGTCGTAGTCCCAGAAAAGTTTACTCAGTCAAGAAGCGTAGTCCACCGTTTTCCTAACCTCAAACTCCAAGTCGTAGTCAGGAAGGTCACTTGTGAGTCCTGACTAAAGGAAATCCTACCTGACCGACCTAGAGGAACGTCAGGTTCCCTGAGAGTTCTCAGAAGAGGTTGTGGTGTCAAGTTTTTGTAGTTAAGAAACCGTGAGTCGAAAGAAATATCAGGTTGAGAGTGTAGGTGTGTACTAGTGACCTTTTTGGTATCGGAAATGATCTCTCTTGAAACAAGCGTTTCATTACAGAGACGACAAATTATACGACAGATCCAACCAGTATTGAAAGGAAAGTTTATCCATCGTAGAAAATTAGAGTACCAACGTTAGTGGTACACGTTACTAAGACCTCGATGGTTTTTACTTCGGACGGTGACAAAGGGGTATATAAACGGTACTTTACTACCCTGACCTACGGTACTAGAAGCAAAAGACTTACTACTCGAAATTCGGTTGTAAAAGTGTGAGGAGAGAGTGATAGTAGTTCTCCGAAAAATAAAGAAGAAGTCAAAGACGGTATTCCTACCACAGTAGACGTATAGACTCCAATAACTATAAAGACAGCCGGTCGGACACAAAGAAGGTCGGGTCGTAAAGAGTACTACGTGAAACGTATATTCGATTTATTCGTCCCACTGTTATATGTCAGAACGGTATGAGGAAAAGGATAAACCTTGGTCAGACAACAAGGTACAGGTCAAGATTGACAATGAAGGACTGGACGTATGTCTAAAGAGTTCTCCGTCCAGTCCACCAGACCATAAGGGTAGAGAAAGTCTTAAAAGGTCTCAAACAATACCAGGTGTGTCAGTTTCGGAAACCGTATCAGTTATTTCGTCTTTATTTACAAAAAAAGACCGTGAGAGAACGGAAAAGCTACTAGGTCGTTTACAACCGTTAAACTAAAGACCAAGGAGACGGATGTATTTGTATTTTATAATAACAACAACTACCAGAGTTTTAATCCTCGTCATTGTTACAATAACAAAACTGTAGTTCGATAATTACAATCACATATCGTTCGTCTCTGATAAAGATTTATTTAGAAGTTTACATGAGGTGTATCATTCTTGAGTTTTTACAACTAAATGGCTTAGATTCTTATAACGAAAACATTGAGAAGTCTTCCTTCTTAATGTTCGGGTCGGGAATGTTATACACCCGTGTTTCTATCGACTAATGTGTTAATCAAACATATGTGGTTGTCACCAGATGAGATGTAGGTTAAAACCTAGGACCATATTAGTTCCAGGCAGATCAGTTCCGATACCAAAAAGTCACCAGTACATACCTACACTCTCCACCTGACACTTCTTTCGACTCGCGATTTCTTATCTACGAAAACTTGACACCACAACCTCTTCTGAGAACTCTCAGGGAACCTGACGTTCCTCTAGGTTGGTCAGGTAAGACTTCCTCTAGTCGGGACCCACAAGAAACCTTCCTGACTACGATTTCGACTTTGAGGTCATGAAACCGGTGCAGTACGTTTCTCAACTGAGTAACCTTTTCTGAGACTTCGATCCTCCCTAACCCCCGTCCTCCCTTTCACCTGCTGTCTCCTACTNNCTACCGTAGTGGCTGAACTACCTGTACTCAAACTCACTTGAGGCCCTCAACCACTACCTGTCCCTCCAGACCACACGACCTTAAGTACTCCAACGTTTCTCAGTCTGTGCTGACTCACTGACTTGACTTGACTTGACTTGACTTATTAGTCTATTTCTCCAGTTTATCGGTGACATTAGTTGTCTGTTAAAAACCAATTAAATACAGTAAATCAAGTTTTAAAGAACGAATTCCTGAAGTAGTGACTGGTACAAAGTCGTGTAGAAGTCTATTTAAATGTTGTCGATTGTAAAGTTGTGAGTTATTTTATATGTCTTAATGTAAAATATGTGTCTTGTGGAAAAAAAGACATCGATTTCTAACTATCAAGTTTAAAGATGGTTAAAAACTTCATTTTCTTATTTATAATACATATATTTAAGTCTTTGTAAATTTAAGTTTATGTACATGTTGGATACCCTACTACGATCTTTTAGGTCTGTTTCTTAAAAAACTACTCAAATTACGAAACTTTTACTTCTTTGATATATTAGAAACCATTCAAAATATGTAGATCTATTAAAATTGTTTAAGATTTACAAATAGACAAAGATGAGTTAAAGTCACATAATACCTTAGTATTCAAACCTTTCAAAGTACCCTCGATTGACTTGGACTAAGTTGGATAAGATAAAATAGGACAAATCAGTAGTAAGAATATAATTGTTAGAAGGTACACAGGTCCTAACCTATTTTCCAATCTCTTAGTCTAATTCTTCTACGATCGATACGAACTTAAGTTTCTTGACTTTTAGATCACTTTTTTCTTTTTGTACTTAAATTTTATTGTTGTAGGAACAATCAGTTGTCAAACTACCCTATATACGACATAGTAGTGATCTCTTCTATCTCATCGTCAATTGATAATCACTTCCGAAACCTTTACTCCTTACATTTAACACAAGTGTGGTTGTTTGGTCTCCATATTCTGAAAAGGATAGTTTTTGATACATGGTTTCGTCTTTTAAATTTTACAATCAACGAGTCAGTACAGACTGAGAAACGTTGAGGTACCTGATATAAGGTGGTCCGAGTAGACAGGTACCTTAAGAGGTCCGTTCTTATGACCTCACCAATCGGTAAGGGAAGACGTCCCCTAGAAGGACTGGGTCCCTGGTTTGACGTTGAGGAGATAGCGTCCACCTAAAAATGGTAGACTCGAGGGTTCCTTCGGACTTTCGGTTTTCTACACTTATTATACCTTCTTTACGACACAGTGACTACTTAAGTAAACTACATTATTAGTCTTACTCCGACCAATGAGAGTCGTCACCGGTATCCTGACCTTTTCCAGTCAAAAGTAAGGTTAGGGTTTCTTTCCGTTACGGTTTCTTACGAGTTTGATGGTGTTTTAACGTGAGTAGAGTGTACGATTTTCATTACGTGTTTTAAGAGGTTCGGTCCGAAGTCATTATGTACTTGGCACTTGAAGGTCTACAAGTTCGACCAAAAGTTTTTCCGTCTCCTTGGTCTCTAGTTTAACGGTTGTAGGGGACCTAGTACCTTTTTCGTTCTCTCAAGGTCTTTTTGTAGATAAAGACAAAATAACCGATACGGTTTCCGAAACTGGGACACCTAGTGTTATTTGACATCTTTTAAGACTTTCTCTACCCTTATGGTCTGGTGGACTGGACGGAGAACTCTTTGGATATACGTCCAGTCCTTTGTTGTCAATCTTGACTTGTACCTTGTTGTCTGACGAAGGTTTATCCTTTTCCTCATGCAGTTCCGATATATAACAGTGGGACGAATAAATTGAATATACGTCTCATGTAGTACTCTTTACGACCCGACCTCCTTCGTGTTCGACCTTAGTTCCAACGGCCCTCTTTATAGTCATTGGAGTCTATACCTCTACTGTGGTGGGAATACCGTCTTTCACTTCTTCTTGATTTTTCGGAGAACTACTTTCACTTTCTCCTATCACTTTTTCAACCGAACTTCGAGTTGTAAGTCTTTTACTTCTAGTACCGTAGGTCAGGGTAGTGAAGTACCGTTTATCTACCCCATTGTCACCTTTGTCACCGACTGATAAAAAGACCCGAGGTGTTAGTGACGTCTACCACTAACGTCGGTACTTTAATTTTCTGTGAATGAGGAACCTTCCTTTCAATACTGGCTGGATCTGTCGTACAATTTTCGTCTCTGTAATGAAACGGCTGATTCCAGGTAGATCAGTTCCGATACAAAAAAGGTCACCAGTACATACCTACACTATCATCCTGATATTTCTTTCGACTCCCGACTTCCTAACTACGAAAACTTGACACCACAACCTCTTCTGAGAACTCTCAGGGGACCCTGACGTTGCTCAAGGTCGGTCAGGTAGGATTTCCTTTAGTCAGAACCCACAAGTAACCTTCCTGTCTACGACTTGGACTTTGAGGTTAAGAAACAGGTGGACTACGCTTCGTGACTGAGTAAACTTTTCTGGAACTACAACCTTTCCTAACTTCCGCCCTCCTCTGCCCCTACTGTCTGCTACTCTATCAACCTACCGTAGCGACTGAATTACCTGTACCCAAACCCACCTCAGACCCTCGACCACTACCTGTCCCTCCGGACCGCACGACACCAAGTACCCCAACGTTTCTCAGTCTGTACTGGCTTGCTGACTTGACTTAACTTGACTTGACTGAGTCTTCCTAATATATTACTTCCTAGTACACGGAGGGTTTCTGTTACTTATTACATAGAATTTGTACTCTAGTATGGAGTAAAACCTCTATGTGAAGGTCTCAGTGTCATCCCCTACTGAAGTTCTTTTACTTAGATCAATTCTTTAATTATGTGATCGAGTCCGTTCCATGTTTATCTATTCTCGTTGTCCTTGACTCTCCTACTATTTTTTATACTATCCGTGAGTTTTACACAGTATTTGAGATCACCAATTATTCACCTCTTTTTGTCCGTAACTTCTGTTGAAGGTCCAAATATTAAACTTATTGAACCCCGGACCACTAGTATTATAGTTATCAGCCATGTTTCTATTCGAACCCACTCTTCGGTCTTTAATTTTATCTTGTTTATATAGTTATTTTGTTCTTTTTCTAAAATTTTCAATATGATTGTTGATCATGAATGACGTTTGAACGGTGTACGATTCGTAACGTAGTCGAGAAATATATAAAGTAAATTAGAGTTCGTTCTATGTCATACTCACATTCGATCTCTCTCTGACTGTAAAGACCCTTCTGTAATGATGGTTTATAATTAGAATACCTGGAACCCAGTTCGTTGTTTCCAATCCCCTAGTATGAACATAACCCGTAGGGCGACTTTCCTTACCTCCCTTTTTCCTCCGTTATCATAAATTAGTCTCAGGATTTTATTATGGTTCCCAGGTCTATTCCTTTAGTTCTAGTTAGAGTGCAGTTTTTATTTGCTCGTACTCACTTTTATTTTCGATTGTGGTTACTCCTTACTAGTCGCCTAAGTTAATGTCATGAGACAACTGAGAATCGGTGTCCTACACTCCCACCATCTTCGCATAGATCTCCCCCAACGTCCATTCAGTTGTTTCTCAATTCTCCAAACCCACGAAAGACCTTTAAATAATAAAGATCACATTGAGGAGATCCTAGATTCTTGTGTAAAACATACGAAAGATGATAAAATGCAAACATTCCAAATAGAATACCGGGTCTTATACCATTTAAATCACTAATAAGGAATACATGAACTTTTTTTTATTCATATAACGTGACGTACACACACACTCACACATGTACACACCTCTCCGTACAAGATATTTACAGTTAATCTAACTGAACCAAACATAATAAGTCCAGTAGATATACGTTCAAATTAAAGACAGAACCAATTACTCTCCTGTCAACTTTAGAAATTGATTTTAACATATAAACGAATAAAGAGGATTTAAGAAAGGTAAAAACGAGAAGAAAACCATGTATGGATAAATATTATCTATTCGGAAGAACCTCTTAACTGAGGAAACACAATACTTTATAAGAAATGAAGACCACGACAAAGGACAATACTTCAGAATAAATTAACTATAAGTAGGTTGATGAGATCGAAAGAAATAATAAATGTACCATATATAAAAAGTTAGGATTATAAAATGGGAAAAATAAAAAAGACACAAAATTTATCCAAAGAACATCTTTCATGTCTTAACCTAGAAAGACAATAAAGGTTATACTGTTATATACAGAAAATGTACCATCCAAATTTCGTAAATATGCTAATAGTTATCCAACATCATTTCAGCTGTTGAAAGATCGACAGAAATAAGGTAAACAAGAAAAAATTAAAGGGAAAACGAAAGAAAATATAATTAACTCGTAAGAATTCTAAGATATAGAGGGGAAAAATAGTTGGTATGTAAAAATAATAAAATGTCAAATATATTAACGGGTTTATGATACGTCTTAGACGTGGTGGGAGTGAGTGACTGACGAGGTCGGTCAACCGAATCAACAAAAACGTATACCGTCCGTACGAGGAGAGTTCTGGACAGATGATGTACAAAGAGGACGATTTTACAAGAAGGGGTCTAGTCGCACAAAATGTGAGATCGGCGAAAACATGTTTATAGTGGAATCACTTCGGAAGGATCTAATGGCATAAAATGTCACTTACGAAGTAACCAGGGATAGTAGAAGACATAATGTATAAATAAATTAAAATTTTAGATAAGAGACGAGTGGTCTGAGATTGGAGGTGTCTCTATATATAAAAACGGGTAAAGTTAGTTATGGTATAAAGGTCACGGATCTTTTCTCGGACGACAGTTTGTCTCAGAACTATTTCTCAACAACTTAATTTCTTATACACATTTAACTCTTTTTCTTTGGTCACTTCAAGTTCTCTAATTATCGATTCTTCTCTAGTTTACTATTTTGTATATTATTCTTTGATCTCCATCTATTAGCCTCCTCTACCCAATGTCTCGTGGTCTTTTGTAATCCAGAACTAGGAAAGGGAGACATTCACTTCATTCATATGTCTTCATCTATGTAAATACCCACCACCCCGTCTTTCGACTTCTCAAATACAATACATCGAGGGTAAAAGAAAGACTGCGTCCTCGTAAACGATCCTAAACCCGTCCCATACACTTACTATTCGCGAAGGGTCCACCACGATCACCATTTCTTGGGTTGACGGTTACGTCCTCTGTATTCTCTACGTCCAAACTAGGGGCCCTTCCCTTCTAAGGGACCTCCTCCCGTACTGTTGGGTGACGTCATGTATACACTCACCATTTCCCATCCCTAAGTTTTCCTGGCGTTGGTTTCTCGGTTTTAGTGACAACACAGGAGATCTCAATGTATTTAAGGTGAATCACTCTCTCATCGTGTTCAAATATTTTGTGTTAGGTACTTCGTAATTTCCATTTGAGACCTTACTAACCGTTAAAATAAAAGTAAGATAGATATTGTACTTTTTATTCACGTTGAATAAAAACACAACGAATTCAGAAATTCAATTTCCAAAAGTTCGAGTTTATGACAGGATTTATCGTTGAAATCAACGTAAGACGTATGTCCAAATAGATGTAACACTTTATAGACGAAAAGTAATGGATAGATGATAGAAGTTTATCTTTTATATTTAAATCGATACTTGTCCTCCTTCTTACGGTTAAATTAAATGAAACAAAGACTTAAGAGGTAAAAAGAGTCTTCTGACCTAAACCAGTGTCGACCTAGACTGTATAGTCTTATAGTTTTTAGTTATTAAGATGAAAGAAGGTTAAAGTCTAATAAAACCTCGACTGTATACTCACGTCGACGTCTGATAGAACGAAAGACACGGGAGAGACGTTAGGAAGACCGTCCACCTGTCTCTCTCTTGTCGTGAAGGTGAGAATCTTCAGTATAATAATTATAGGGGACTGTCGATACTTACTGAAGTAGAAAGTCGGTACGGACTAAGATGGTGTCTATGTGTCCGGAAGGGAAACATATCATATTTAGGTGCACACTAAATTACTCTTTTTATAATCATTTGGATAATATAAACTATTAAAAAAAGAGTTACCATAGTTCATTAAATCCTGGTGACCGGAAAACGAATGACTTCCGTATAGTTTACTTACACAAACGAAAGTTTCAACGTGTTATTACGACATTTTATTGGACACATTTAGTGTAATGAGAAATAATATGGACAATTGGTCTTTTAGTTATCGTACTTAAAGGACTGTCAATTTCACCTATCTGTGTATAAATGTTTAGGATTTAGTTCGTCCATACATCCGATTTCATTTCCTGTGTCCGAATAGTATCCTTCCTTATTTGATTAGTTATCCTTTACTACTTCTACAAAAACCACTATTATTTCTTGTCTCTAGGTCCTTGTATTATGTAAAGTACTATTGTCTTAGACCAAAGACTATTATATGTTTGACTCATTTCAATACCGTAATATTTGGAGATCCACACACTGAATCATTCAATGATGTGGTCGAGTTCTGAACCAAGGAAGTGGACCGTGTAGTTCTATTCCCTTGATTGACCTGACGATACACCTAATTTACTCTATTTACATATATTCTTAGTAGGTTGTAGATAGATGTACGTCATACACCAATGAATTTTGGACAGTCAACTGAAAAACGTAAGAACAGAGTCATTGAACTAAGTCTCTGGTTTCGAAAAGACTTGTCTATAGAACATGATACTTAAAAAATTTTTTTCTGAGAGAAACGTAATAGATTCATTATTTCAAGATCTATTTTGAACTTTACTACACTCTCTATAATAATACTATAATATCTAAAGACCTGACTTTTAGTTTCCGATTTTAAGTTATATTAGAGTCCTTTTCTGGTTGTATGGGAGATCTAATGAATTAAATATATATCGGAAGGAGTCAAGTCAAGTCAAGTCAGCGAGTCAGCACAGGCTGAGAAACACTGGGGTACTTAACGTCGTGTGGTCCGGAGGGACAGATAGTGGTTGAGGGCCTCAAGTGAGTCTGAGTACAGGTAGCTCAGTCACTACGGTAGTCGGTAGAGTAGGAGACAGTAGGGGAAGAGGAGGACGGGGGTTAGGGAGGGTCGTAGTCTCAGAAAAGGTTACTCAGTTGAGAAGAGTACTCCACCGGTTTCATGACCTCGAAGTCGAAATCGTAGTAAGGAAGGTTTCTTGTGGGTCCCGACTAGAGGAAATCTTACCTGACCAACCTAGAGAAACGTCAGGTTCTCTGAGAGTTCTCAGAAGAGGTTGTGACGTCAAGTTTTCGTAGNGGTCGTAGTCTCAGAAAAGGTTACTCAGTTGAGAAACGTACTGCACCGGTTTCATGACCTCGAAGTCGAAATCGTAGTAAGGAAGGTTTCTTGTGGGTCCCGACTAGAGGAAATCTTACCTGACCAACCTAGAGAAACGTCAGGTTCCCTGAGAGTTCTCAGAAGAGGTCGTGACGTCAAGTTTTCGTAGTTAAGAAACCGAGAGTCGGAAGAAGTGTCAGGTTGAGAGTGTAGGTATGTACTGGTGACCTTCAGGTATCGTTGTTTACTTTTCTACTCATTCTTTGAAGTTCTAGAGTGAGGAGAAGTGTTCGTTGTGGTGGACATAGAGGTACTCCATTTTAATTGGTCAAGTGTTCCGTTTAGACTTGTACAGGGTTCTACGTTTCTGGTCAAGAAGTCCTTGGTAGTTAAAGGGATAGTTGATGGTAGTGATATAGAAGGAATTATATATTAATTTTAGATTTTCCTTACTGGTACGGGAAGAAAATTTTGTGGATTGTTTTTACTCCATATCATGTATTTACGAACACAGAAATTCTCCAAAGACGAAAAATTTGATTTTCACTTTCTGACTCATCCCTTTTAGTGTCTTATTTCTAAAGTGGGGTTGTTTTATAAATAGACTGTAGTAGTTTCACGAGTTTTAAAATTTTTACACTCATAATTTCTTTTTGTAAAATTAACAAATGATCGATTATTGTTATTGATGGTGAATAACATTTTGATGACGTACGGTGTGTGATGTTTCATTGTACATTTCTACTTTTCTTGTGTTGATGATGTACCCTCTTGACCCTTAACTGAGGTGACTATGACAGGTGTTACATGAGAATGGACGTGATGAATTCAAGTCAGTGAATCAACACAGGCTGAAAACACGGGGTACCTGACATCGTGACGTCCGGAGGGACATGTAGTGGTTTATGACCTCGAATGAGTTTGAGTACAGGTAACTCAGTCACTACGGTAGGTTGGTGGAGTAGGAGACAGTAGGGGAAAAGAAGGGTGAAAGTTAGAAAGGGTAGTAGCCCTTGAAAGTTTACTCAGTCAAGAAACGTGGTCCATCGGTTTCCTAACCTCAAAGTCGAAGTCGTAGTCGGGAAGGTTATTAATAAGTCCTGAATAAAGAAAATCCTACCTGACCAACCTAGAGGAACGTCAACTTCCCTGAGAGTTCTCAGAAAAGGTTGTGGGGTGAAGTTTTCGTAGTTAAAAAGTCGCGAGAAAAGAAATATCAGGTTGAGAGTATAGGTATACACTGATGACCTTATTATATCGGAACTGATCTGTCTGGAAACAACCGTTTCATTACAGAGACCAAAGATTATACGACAGATCCAATCAGTATTGAAAGGAAGGTTCCTCATTCGCAGAAAATTAAGGTACCGACGTTAGTGGTAGACGTCACTAAAACCTCGGGTCTTTTTATTTCAGAGAGTCAAAGGGGACAAAGGGGTAGATAAACGGTACTTCACTACCCTGGTCTACGGTACTAAAATCGAAAAACTTACAACTGGAAATTCGGTTGAAAAAGTGAGAGGAGAGAGTGAAAGTAGTTCTCCGAGAAATCAAAAAGAAGTGATAGAAGGTATTCCCACAACAATAGACGTATAGACTCCAATAGCTATAAAGAGGGTCGTTAGAACTAAGGTCGAACACGAAGAAGATCGGGTCGTAAAGAGTATTACGTGAAACGTATATTCGATTTAGTCGTCCCACTGTTATATGTCGGAACTGTATGAGGAAAGGGATAAACCTTGGTCAGACAACAAAGTACAGGTTAAGATTGACAACGAAGGACTGGACGTATGTCCAAAGAGATCTCCATCCAGTCCACCAGACCATAAGGGTAGAGAGAGTCTTAAAAGGTGTCAAACAACACTAGGTGTGTCAGTTTCGAAATAACCGTATCAGTTATTTCGTCTTTATTTACAAAAAGACATTGAGAGAAGGAAAAAACTACTAGGTCGCCTACAACCGTTAAACTATAAACCAAGAAGACGGAGAAGATTTCGGTCGGACTTGTAGACCTTCAAGAGTCCAGTGTATGACAACTTCGGAGTGAGTCTCTCAAAACTCGTAATGAAATGATCGTACACTCTACTCACCTTAACACGTCATTAAACTCGTAAGAAACCGTAACGGAAAGAAATCCTAACCTTACTTTTGACTGTAAAAGGTCAGGACACCGGTGACGACTTAAAAGGTTTAAACGACCGTATAACTCACGTCGTGAAAGTGTCGTAGTAGAAAATCCTAAACTTTGTCGAGTTGACCTTAAGGTAGTGGAGGTGATCGAAACAAGTACCACTACGAAGGAATCCGGGTGAACTGAAACGTAAGGTCTTCACTAGTATAGTAGACCGAGATCCACTCACTAGTACAGTAGTACTAATAGACCCAGTACTTCTAGAAAAAACATGTCTAGAAGACACATAAGAACGGTTGAAAAGAATTATAGAAGACGAAGACAATATAGGTATGAATCTGGATTGTAATGACTCTGTAGATTATTTGAGAAGAGTTGGGAGGGTTGTAACGGTGTTGAATGTAGACGTATCGGTCAACTAAACAAATATTTATTGACGATACTCCTATAACGATAGTATATGACAGAGGAAAGTAGACTTACACGGAGTGAAGTAGTAAAACCCTATTTCGTTATTTCACAACGAAAGACATAGGTGGAGGAGGTGGTTTGACTTTTGTGTCTTGGTATTTAATTGTGAATCTTTGATATATATTTTTCTGTGTTCTAGGACATTGAATACGTGTGTATAGTAAAGGGTGTATTGGTTTACTGTTGATACACATACTACTTTTAAGTGGTTACAAGTGGTTAATAGGTAGTACCTTCTTTGACATTTTAATCCATTTACCTAAGATTACGTCCTTCCTTTAAATGGTCTCGTATATCGTTAATAGCTTGAACCGTAAACTGGTCTCAGAACTCCAATTGATCTTAAGTTATGCCTTAAAATAGGAACGTTTTATTGGAACTTAAGCATTAGTAGAACCAGAGACAAATCCTCAAAGACACCTTTACGTGAACTGTAAAAATTTTTCTCTGGACTTCAAAGATTTCAAGGTGTTCACAGTAGCTCTTAGAAGTTACTCCAGCCTTTACAAAAAATCAAGTCCCATCATAATCTTTTACTTCATTATATATTTTTTTTCTTTTATTGGAGTCAAGTCAAGTCAAGTCAAGACATCGAGTAAACACAGACTGAGAAACACTGGGGTACTTGACGTCGTGAGGTCCGGAGGGACAGGTAGTGGTTGAGGGTCTCAATGACTTTGAGTACAGGTGACTCAGTCACTACGGTAGGTTGGTAGAGTAGGAAACAACCGGGGAAGAGGAGGACGGGAGTTAGAAAGGGTCGTAGTCTCAGAAAAGTTTACTCAGTCAAGAAGCGTAGTCCACCGGTTTCATAACCTCAAACTCGAAGTTGTAGTCAGGAAGGTTACTTATGAATCCTGACCAGAAATCCTACCTGACCAACCTAGAGGAACGTCCCTAAGAGTTCACAGAAGAGGTCGTAGTGTCAGTTTTCGTAGTAAGAAGTCGTAGTGGAAAGAAATATCAGGTTGAGAGTGTAGGTACGTACTGATAACCTTTTTGTTATGTAACTGATCTGCCTGGAAACAACCGTTTCATGATAGAGAAAAAATTTTATACGACAGCTCCAACCAGTATTGAAAAGAAGGGTCCTCATTCGCAGAAAATTGAAGTACCGCCGTTAGTGGTAGACGTCACTAAAACCTCGGGGGATTTTATTTTAATCGGTGACAAAGGTAACAAAGGGGTAGATAAACGGTACTTCACTACCTTGGTCTACGGTACTAGAATCAAAAGACTTACAACTCGAAATTCGGTTGAAAAAGTGAGAGGAGAGAGTGAAAGTAGTTCTCCGAGAAATAAGAACAAGTGAAATATTCCCACCACAGTAGACGTATAGACTCCACTAACTATAAAGAGGGCCGTTAGAACTAAGGTCGAACACGAAGAAGGTCGGACCGCAAAGAGAACTACGTGAAACGTATATTCCATTTATTCGTCCCACTGTTATATATCGGACTACATGAGGAAAAGAATAAACCTTGGTCAGACAACAAAATACAGGTCAAGATTGACAACGTATGTCCAAAGAGTTCTCCGTCCAGTCCACCAGACCATAAGGGTAGAAACCTCTTAAAAGGTCAAATAACACTAGGTGTGTCAGTTTCCGAAACCGTATCAGTTGTTTTGTCTTTATCTACAAAAAGACCTTGAGAGAACTAAAAAACTACTAGGTCGTCTACAACTGTTAAACTTGAGACCAAGGAGACGGAAAAGATTTTGGTCGGACTTGTAGACCTTCAAGTGTCAAATCCACAACGACTTCGGACCGAACCTCTTAAAACTCGTAATGAAATGATCGTACACTCTACTCACGTTAACACACCATCAAACTCGTAAGAAACCGTAACGAAAAGAAACCCTAACCTTACTTTTCACTGGAAAAGATCAGGAACCGGTACCGACTCAAAAGGTTTAAACGACTGTATAACTCACGTCGTGAGAGTGTCGTAGTAGAAAATCCTAGACTTTTTCGAATTGACCTTAAGATAGTAGAGGTGATCGAAACAAACATCACTACGAAGGATTCCGGGTGCACTGAAGTGTAAGGTCCTACAGACCGATATCCACTCGCTAGTGTGGTAGTACTAATAAACCAGTACTTCTAGAAAAAACATGTCAAGACACATAAGAACGGTGCAGAAGAATCATCGAAGACGAAGACAATCCAGGGATGATAAAGACAGGAAATAACTCGGATAGAAACGTACTTTACAAGGGAGTCATAGAGATTAAAAGAACTTCTCTAAAGATCAGAAAGGGTAAGATAACAAAAGGAGATAAAGAAACGTAACTAACGATTCTTTCCGAAAGAATAGAGAGGAACGATAAGAAACCTTGAGACGTAAGTTCACCCATATAGAAAGGAAAAGAGGAACGAAAAGTGAAGGGAAGGAAAGCGTCGATAAACATTCCGGAGGAGTCTGTCGGTAAAAAGAAAAACGTAAGGAAAAAGAACCCCTACCAGAACTAGGGACAGAGGACATGTTACAGTATTTGGAGGTAGGTATCAAGTAGTCCGTGAGACAGATAGTCTAGATCAGGGAATTTAGATAAAGAGTGAAGGTGACATATTAGTATTCCTTAAACTAAATCCAATATGGACTTACCAGGTCGCCAAAAGGGATGAAAGTAGTTAAACTCAGACTTAAACCGTTATTCCTCGAGTACTAGACTCGGTGTCAGTCAGGGCCAGAACAAAAACGACTGACAGATCTCGAAGAGGGAGAAACCTACGTTTCTTATCTTAGTTAGACTAAAGTCACAACTGGCAGACCACTTCAGGTACACATATCAGAAGAGAACACAACAACCTTCTCCCACAAACGATACTGGTCGCGGATCGTTTTCCTCCATTTCAAGAGATAATAAAGCCAACTTTATACCCGAATAAGAAATTCAATCTATCCAACTTTCAGATTTTTTAATGATTCTGTTTTATTCAACGAAGTGGTAAAAAGAATATTTAAACTACGTGTAGATAAAGAAACTTGTACTCGATAGGGATAACCAGTAATATAGTTTGATTTTGTAACTGAGTTGACACAAAGTCAGGTCTATGAAATATATATAATAAGTCAGTCATTCATTCGTAAATACCTTAGGGATGAAATACGTTTATGGTAAGACTCCTGTGTCTCAGTTTATGCGATATCTCGAATGAGAGTTTCTTGAGTATCAGGTTCCTTTGTGTATGTATACTTGTATCGAGTGAGTGATAAGATTGGATTGATCGACATAGAATATTTATTTTTATTATTTCATGTACCTAAGATTCTGTAAATAATGATGGGTGTTTTGTTACAAGGAAAGTAGACGTCTATCGTCTGTATCTTTACTTTGGTGAATGGAAGAAAGTAACGAAACCAGAGTTCTTGAATTTGTCACGTAAAACTGACATTTAACTGTTTTCGATAAAATATCGATTATGAAAGGAAAGATACAGTTATTGGTTCGTAAAGTCAAGTCAGTCAAGTCAACGAGTCAGTACAGGTTAAGAAACGCTGGGGTACTTAGCGTCGTGCGGTCCGGAGGGACAGGTAGTGGTTGAGGACCTAAAGTGAGTTTGAGTACAGGTAGCTCGGCCACTACGGTAGGTCGGTAGAGTAGGAGACAGCAGGGGAAAAGGAGGACGGAGGTTAGGGGGGGTCGTAGTCTCAGAAAAGGTTATTCAGTTGAGAAGTGTACTCCACCGGTTTCATGACCTCAAAGTCGAAGTCGTAGTCAGGAAGGTCCTTGTGGGTCCTGACTAGAGGAAATCTTACCTGACCAACCTAGCGGGACGTCAGGTACCCTGAGAGTTTTCAGAAGAGGTTGTGGTGTCAAGTTTTCGTAGTCAAGAAATCGTGAGTCGAAAGAAGTGTCAGGTTGAGAGTGTAGGTATGTACTGGTAACCTTTTTGGTGTCGGAACTGATCTGTCTGGAAACAACCGTTTCATTACAGAGACGAAAAATTATACAATAGATCTAACCAGTATTGAAAGGAAGTTTCCTCATTCACAGAAAATTAAAGTACCGACGTTAGTGTTAGACGTCACTAAAACCTCGGGGGGTTTTATTTCAGACTGTGACGAAGGTGACAAAGGGGTAGATGAAGGGTACTTCAATGTGCACCGGTTAGGAGTACCGAGTCTGGCATTTCTTAAATGGACGTTACGTCCTTTGGGTCCAAGGTAGGGACCTAACCCTTCTAGGGGACCTCTTCCCTTACCGATGGGTGAGGTCATAAGAACGGACCTCTTAGAGTGTCTGTCTCCTCGGACCATCCGATGTGTACACCAGCGTCTCAGCCTATACTCACTCGCTGATTGTATGTGTTAGGACAACCGTACCAAATTCAGGGAAAGGATCCCTGTTTTCCGGTAAGTGTTTAAGTCTGTTGGATGCAGATTGTATAAATAAAGATCGAAGGTCGCCATCACTCGTCGTTTCTTTATTTTGTATAACTCTAAGAAGAATTTGTGTGTACTATGTAAAATATGGTAACATACATACCTACATGTTCTTTAGAAGTTTTACTTTCCTAGTCCCTGATATATAATGTGATATACATACCGATATAAATCCGTCTTTCTCTTTCCTCATTCGACATGACTCGTTAATCTTAATACTCAAATACACAAAAAAACAAACAAACAAACAAATTACCTTTCACCCATTCATTTTTACAAACTATAAACCAGACAAATTTTTAAGGCGTAACATAGACTTGAAAGAGAAAAAGAATGAAAAGGCAGTCTAGATGGTCAGTAGATTGGTACTTAAAGACCTAATTAATTTTTTACACAGAAAAGACTTCTTTTATTCCTCTCCCCGTCGGTTTTATCCTCTGTATGTAACTCAGTCACATGAAAATCAGTCTGTCTACCGTTGTGTAATACTAAACGTTTGTGACGAAAGACCCTTTAGACCTCCTTAGTTGATGTTATGAGTTTCATTTTAGGGTCCATTATTACAATAATACCTGACTTGACATAGGGGGGTCTAAGTGTTTCAATTCGTAGACTTCCACCCAGGAGATCCTCCACAGTTTATATTCGCTCCAATATTCTAACCCCTGAAACGATACCTTAATCATGAGAATATCGTTCTCTGTGGCCTCTCGAACGACAGAGAAGAGACACTCCTATACCTCTTTTCCTCCGAATGCGTTCAGTCCTTTTCTCAGGAATGGTCTTAGACTAGTATGATGTCGGACTAGACCTGAAGTTTTGACACTCTTTTATTTCAATAAAACGAATTCGGTGATTCAGATATCTTAAAATAGTACCATCGGGTTCATCTACTTCTGTTAATAGATTTTAAAAATCGTAGCTTAAACTTTCCTTTATTGTTAATACGAAATTTGATGACTGGTCGTTTGAAATTCGAATACAAAAACTTAGCCCTCCATTAAACTTTTCTTATACCACACATAGGTTGGGTAAGTCCATGAAAGACTTATAAGTCGAAGACTATAGTTGTTCTTATAAAAGATATACACGTTATTTTTTTTAACCTGTATAGAAATGGGTATGGTTCCTTTTATCTCTTCACTTAGACTCTGATATAGTGTTCAATATTTATAATACCTCTTAAAGTCAATGTCCCTACATTAATACTAATGAAGTCCCTTTTATTAAGAGGGTATGAGGACTTATAGATGTCTTCTTGATTTAAAGGATATCCTTA
The DNA here is from genome assembly GCA_006410555.1 of Capra ibex. Lineage (NCBI taxonomy): Eukaryota > Metazoa > Chordata > Mammalia > Artiodactyla > Bovidae > Capra > Capra ibex. The sequence continues at coordinate 27,353,260 of SJYO01040405.1, forward strand.
GGATGTCTTAGAATGTGAAGGAAGATGACTACTATGACCTTTCATAGGTTACCTACACGACTGTAGGTAAACAGATTAAGGAATTCTGGTAAGACTCTAATTTGGTTGTCTGTCATTTCGTGTAAATGGTGTTATAGTGTTGGGAAGTTTCTTCACGAAAATGATTCCGGGTCGAATTACATTACCAGAAACGGAGATGACTTCCAACTATATCCCTGGTAATCAAATCCGTTACAAAGAAACTACGACGACGACGATAAATCAACGATTCAGTACAAGTTGAGAAACGTTGGGGTACCTGACATCGGGTGGTCCGAGGAGACAGGTACTTAAGAGGTCCGTTCTTATGACCGCACCCAACGGCAAGGGAAGGGGTCCCCTAGAAGGACTGGGTCCCTAGCTTTGACAGGGAAGACGAACCGTTCACCTAAAAGAAAAAATATTGGTAACTCGGTGAAAATCCAAACTTCTAAAATAAAGATCTGTAAGAGACATATTCCTGTACTCTTCTTTTAAAGGTGAAAAACAGTCTTTTTTTTTTAACAGGAGTTAGAAGAAAAACAATTTTTTATTCAACAATTTGAGAGATGTAAAGATAAAATAAAAGGAATTGTAGACTTTTAAATTTTGGTTTGGAGTAAAGACGAGTCCTACACATTAGATGAATTAATCTCACGTCTTTTTTTTTTCAGATGACAATTATATGTATTCCGTTGTATGGAGAATTACCATAGTCATTCGTGAAGAGATTCTGTGTACCATATCATTGACTTTCTCTCATTAAACGAAATGGGTCCCTAAGTTAGAAGGTCGAAAAGTGACTACGACAAATCTTTATTAGTTTTTATTTTAAGTTGGTAAATTAGGGTTTATCATAAAGTTTACGACACAGTAAACTCTTCACTAAACGTGAATTACCCGTCTAGGACTCAATTCAACTCCTTTTCACGTTTTAGGTGATGTCTAAGTCATCTTAGGTTTATTATTTCGGTACAGTGGTTTAAATACTACCTTCCATACATATCATGGAGTGTTCAGTCCATTATATTAAGCATTTGTTACTAAAATTATTTTTTTAGGAGGTGTAATTAGTATATGATCTTTTAATCTTTTTACGAAATCTTTTGGTTAGCTGGTGACGTCTGGATAAGGAGAGATGAAGACGATGTAGAGAAGGATCGTCACGATACGACACGACCACTCCTCGTTGGACGAGTAAATCTTAAGGAGGTGATTTTCCTTGATAAACCTTCTAGGGATTAACAAGAGTAACTTAAAGTTGAGTTATAATTCTTACTCTATTCTATTAAGTTTATCAGAAATAAGTACTATCGATTACCCTTGGAACCAGACCTTCACTTCCCATTTTCACTATGTTTTATAACTGTGTAATCGATTTTTTAAGAAAAAATAGTCTATTGGTGGGTCGTAGAAAGTTTAGAACCGTATAAACAAAATAAATGGGACTCTCTTCATCGTCAACATACTCGTTGGAACTATTCCTTGTGTATTTCACCTCTAATTTTGTATATTAGAGTAATATAAGACAATCGGTTTGTCAAGTACCGTGGTTTACAGTTTTGGGGTTATCCATCTGGTCGGGGATTTCAGTTGAGTCCCATTGATCTAGAAAGACAACAGAATTGGAGTGATGTAATTTCACAAGAAAATGAATATGTAAACTCTGATAAATTTATAATGGGTCACGTCAATATTATTTAATTTCGTTTGTCTATTTGTACCGTCTCTCTTGTTTGAATTTGTTATTATGGTGGTTTTACTTTTATTTCGTTATTTTTTCTGTTTTCTGTTCTCGTTTCGTTTACTTTATCAATTATCTCGTGTGCTTTATATAGTTATTACTTTTATTCTAAGCGCTCACCAATGACAGAATCCCCTCTGTGGACTTTGGTTAAGGTCGGTCTGTTGGAGATCTCCGAGTGATTAACTTCATTCGTGTACAGATGTGTCTTCATCCTCTACTCAGACCTTTTCCCTCCTAAACAGTCTTAGAAATATGTCTATTAAATCCGGGAGTCTAGACGAGGAGATAGTATGGTAGACCTCATTTCAAAGACCTTTTAAACTCGAATTCTTATTCACTTAAACTTCGACATGTTTACTCCCGTCTCTATAACACGGTATAACTTTTGTCTTTTTAGTTAAGTTAAGGTGTAGGAATTTCCAAACGTGAGATCAAGAATACGTGGTGAGGGTCTCTCGATTATCTGTTCAAATTTCGGGACAGGACCCGTCACCCAATCTTGTCAGAAGGTGTCTCTCAGACTAGTCTTGTTCTTTTGTGTTATATGTCCATAATTTAGTAATAGAGTATATGTAATTTGAGTATGTCACAATGTACAACTAACATAGAGTTATTTTAACCTTTGTTAAGATAAGTGTCTATAACTTAAGAAACCTTAAGAAACCTTAAGAGGGATACTTTACCAGTTCTAGGGTGTTGAGTCACAATGTCCTTTTACTATTCGAGACACGTCAAAGGTTAATGGACGATTCGTGGAGTGTTAATTTCACTTTATATAATAGTTGTGTAATGTTCTATTAATCACTTTTCTTTTATTCCTTTGTCCTTTTTTCGTGGAACCTCTTAGTCTTCTTTTATAATGTTGAAATAGTAATTACCGGAGTCTCTCCCTTCAATAACTTTGGTCCTACATTTTTCTCTAACGACATTTTATCTTTTGTTCTTTCTATTATAGTAACCTGTCGTCTTTATACTTTAAGTTCCCTTCTTAAACTTCTATTTTAACCTTTTTTACTTTACTTTTGTGTCTTGGTTTTTCTTTGATTGACTTTTTATTTTCTCTTTTTTTTAATATCCTAGTCAAACCCTTAAGGTTGTAAGTTGTTTAATCTCGTGATTGTAGGTCTTAGTTTTATGTCTTTTTCATCTACCCCCATTTAATAGTTTCTTTATATAACATTTAGTTGATATGAAGTTATTTGATTATAAAATTTACTCTTTTCTTTCAAATTTACTTTATCGTATTCTTTTACCAAACTTTCTTTAACTGAGAGGTCTGACTTTTAGAGGTTCACAGACAGTGCACTTCCTTTTTCTAGGTTTTGTTCTACTGATAGTACTTTAAATTTTTTGTTATATTTTCTTTCTACGATTCCCTTTGATCTACCCCCTTTTACTGTTTTCTTAGTCTTTAGTCTTATTGCACTGAAGAGTCATGGTTGTGACTTTCGGTCTTCTGTAACTCCCTTACCAAAGTTGTAAAATTAGATTCCCTTTTAATAAAGGTTGTATATGGAAGTTTATTTCAGTTTTGTTTAAAATGTATGCTTGGGAACAGAGAAAAGGGGTGAAGAAGGAGGACAAACGACGAGGATCTCGTCTACGCTACGGTCGGTAAGTTGGGAAGTATTCGTACCAAATTGTCTTCCTCTCTTCGTCGGTCATAGGGACTACTGAAAACCTCGATGGTATTGACTTGACCGAGAGATGGTGAAAATATAATCGTTTTTCAGTTAAATAACGACACTTTGAGTGACAACAAAATCACAGAAAATACTCAAACAACAACAGCAAGTTAGTGATTCAACACGGGTTTAGAAAACGTCGGGGTACCTGACATATATCGGTCGGTCCGAGAAGACAGGTACCGTAAAAGGTCCGTTCTTATGACCTCACCCGACAGTAAAGGAAGAGTCCCCTAGAAGGACTTGGTCCCTAGTTTGGATACAGAGAACGTGACCTTGCGTCTAAGAAATGGAGACTCGGTGACCCCTTCGGACAGAAAATACTCTTCGGTTCGTGTTAAATATTGGTTATGTATACTTAGCGTCTTTACCCGAATTAGTCTAATCATTCCTTTTCCTTTAAAAATCATACTGTTCCTCTTTGACGTTCTACTATGATCATATAGACTGACTCTCGTTGATCAGGTATACCATTGACCTCCTATATCGGTAGAGGGTCTTTTTTCCCTTGACTGTCCAATTACCTACAGAAACTGTTTCAGAAGATACAGACGTTCACTTAAATGTATATATTACTTCGTTTCTGTGTGTTTATTTCGTCAATAATTGAGGTTATTTTTGTTTTATATATACGTTCTGTCATTTTATTAACAAACTGTACATTAAAGTCACCACTTGTTGTTAATTATTGTACCAGTAAAAAGTCTTCTACTTTACTCACCAAAAGTTGGCCTCCGTTAAGACAGGAAGTCCTCTATAAACCGTTCCAGACCTCTATAACAACTAATAGCGTTGATCTTACACAAGGTCCGTAGATCATCTGTCTGTGGTCCCTACGACGATTTGTAGGGATCTTACCTGTTTTGTCGGGGAGTGTTATTCCTAATAGGTCGACTTTGTAGTTGTCACAACTCTGACTCTTTAGAGTCCCTTGTCAATATAAAATCTTTGTTTCTTATCACTGAAGTTGTTTTCAATGTTAAAACTCTTTGTATCCTCTTTACGTCCACACACACATAAATATCTCTCTCAATCACATTGTTTCAATTTCGGGTACAAAGAATTGAATTATTACTAAATATTGTAGATTTTAAACTTCTAGTTTTATATCTACGAATTTATATAATAAATGTTTATATGTCCGTTTATAGAGAAGATTTTACTATTTTTCACCGACGAAGATAAGTCACCATGTCTCCTACACCTCCCTGTCCCATGTCATAATTACAAGAAAATCAATATTCGACGAATTATAATGATCTAAAAAATTGACACGAGTAATTTAAATATGAACATTATTTAATAATATTTCCTTTTTTACATTTTATGTTGTTATACTTAATACTTCAGTCTAAAGAATATCACACCGTTACATTTGTGTTAGTTGTAGACAGAATCAATTTTGTCTAAAAAACCACACTTCCGGTAGAAAAGGAAGAGAAAATAGAAGGAACGGAACTAGTAATTTATTAACGAATCGAATCGACAGTATAGAGAAAACGAGTTAAATCACGGGAGGTGATTTGTCTCATAACCAGTTATTGATGAAAAGATTTACAACAATTTGACTCTGTTTCAAAATCATGAAAAAAGACCTATTCCTGTATTTTTTATTATACTTTTAATACACTTGTTTATTGAGTGTTTATTTACGTAAACAGTTCTTTATGTACTTTTGAATGGATTTAAAAACGTTGGTATGTGTTATTTTGTTTTTAATAAACTCAACGGTAACACTGACCATTTCTCATTTTTCTCTTATTTCTGTCACTCAACTCTTAATTAGTAAAAGTACATGACGACCCATTTTATATATGTGGGAAATACCTCTCAATAAATTGTCATAGATAGTCTTCGAAAGTACATATAAATAAAATTTTAGTCATTAAGGTGAAGTCTTGTACGAAATTTCAGTATTCACCTGTTCTAAGATTTCTGAATACATGTTTGTGTAAACAAGACCCTAATAAATAACTTCGTTTTCTGTTTATAATACGTTATAGGGAATATACCTCTTAGATTTTACTTTACTATGTTTAATTAAATGAATGTTTTGTCTTTGTCTGAGTATCTGAATCTCTTACTTAAACACCAACGGTTCCCCTTCCTCCTCCCTTCCCTTTTAGTCTCTCAAACCCTAGTTGTACATGTTTGACGATATAAATTTACATATTCGTTGTTCCAGGATAGCATGTCGTGTCCTTGAGACGAGTTACAGTACACCTTCGGACCTACCCTTTCGTCAAACCCCCTTTTATCTATGTACACATACATACCAACTCAGGGAAACGACAGGTGGACTTTGACAGTGGATATACGGTTGTGTTTTTCAAAATTTTTTTAGAATCTACAAATTCTTACACTGTATTTAATATTTGAAATATAATATTATTTAATATTTCTCACCAAAAACCAAGTATTGATTTGACACCATGTCTTTAGTACCTATTTTAGGCTCGGGATTCTTTCGGAGGAGGTCGACGGGACAGATGGAGGGGTCCAGAGGAGACTAAAGGAGAGACGAAGAAATCCTGGAGACGTTATCGTGACGTCTTAAAACGTTGTGACGTTTTTGGATGTATAAGTTATTGTTTTAATATTCCCTACAAGACTATATTCCCATCATTTGTTATGAGTTATTTATTATAAAAGTGAATAATTTCCAAGAAGACGATGTTTTAGTAATGTTTAGATTTACAAGTGTTTTTTCAAGAAAGAGAAACTGAAACAGTAAGATAGAGTATTTTAAATAGAATTCTTTGACACATTCACCTGTTTATAAGGTCTGACATAAGTACGATCTGGGTTGGGATTTTAAACGTTGTGGGTTTCGTTCTCATGTTTACTTCGCGTGTTTGGTATACAGAGTTATAAATTTTCAATATTTCGTTCGATTGTGTGACACTGTATTTTTCAAAGAAGAAGACAATATTTAGATGAATATTTGGATACCAAAAATACACTGTTTAATAGTTTTATAGTTTCTACTGACTTAAATTATTTATAACATATACAATCCATAAGAGGACAACTCGAACGTTTCATGTCTGTACATTATCTGTTCACAATGAGTGAGTCAGCACAGACTGAGAAACACTGGGACGGTCCGAGGAGACAGGTACCTTAAGAGGACCACTCCTATGACCTCACCCATCGGTAAAGGAAGGGGTCTCCCTGAAGGGTTGGGTCCATAGTTTGGGTCCAGAGGACGTAACGTCCGTCTAAGAATTGTGTATGGATTGAGTGTCTCATATAAGGTTTTATAAAAACGGAAAGAATATAATTTTAGAGTTTAACAAAAATATTCATTATAATATCACCATAAAAACAAGATGACGGACCTTACTAGATTCTTAATTTCACAATGACTAGAGTTCCGTAGGTTTAAAACTTAAATGAAAGTAGTTTTTTGTATTTCATTTTTAATTATTAAATTTTTAGTAATATATCACACTAAACAAATTGTAATGTTTGACTAAGAACCGACGGTGTGTTTACAACGTTTATGACATCGTAAAACTTACTGAGGTCTTAGTCCTTAACCTTACGTCTCCTCGTTTCTTACCTTCGAGTCTCGACGACCCTACGAATGAAACAGTACTTTCTTAGAGGTACACTCTCCTTCTTAAACTGTTCAATTAGTTATAATAGAAAATATGGATTCGTTAAAACTACGAGTCTAGTAAGAACGTGGAACTTCGATATCAGTAGAGACTAAAACTGTGACCAGACTGTGTGTTTAAAGTACGGCAAGTGAGTAAAAAACAAAACTTCTGTACCATATTCCCCTTTTCTTCATAAAGGGACTTCTGACTTAATATACAGTGTCTTCTCCTTTTAATCCAAGTGACGTACAAAATGTTTTCGTGACTCAAGATCTAGTCGTGAGGCTAACGACAGATCATTGTCGTGACGGTATACAAAACAAAAAAAGAAATTTGAAAAATACCATATCGGATAATGGTTACAATACTATCAGAGTCCACTTCTCGCTTCCCTGAGTCGGTATGTATATGTACATAGGTAAGGGGGAGTTTGAGGAGAGGACAAGTGACGGAGACACGAGAAATTATTTGTACACTCGGACACACGATCACTAGAACACACAGGAAAATTATTACGTCCAGACTCTCATCCCCGGTGAGAGGGTCAACTTTCTCACCATAACTATTCCTACCGTATAGGAGTTGAGGAATGAAGTAGAGTTGAGTGAACCGAATTTGGATTGACTCAAACCGAACATGAATTACTTGGATGATTTTACACTAGAACTTTTAAGTAATCATGGTAGGATTTGTTACTTAGGTTTTCTTATGATGGTTCTATATTAAGGAGACATAGTAAGGGTACCTGAGGGTGTCGAGGAACTTTGAGAAGAAAAGGATCTGAAAGTTACGTTATGAGATAAAAAAAGACGAGAGAGACTAATGGAGTATACAAAGGAAATGATTTTGTCTAACTATTATGGTAAAATATAAATATTTGCAGTTATTTATATTATGATACATACGTACATTCCTGTTTACCTGGTTATCTAGTTACCTGAATACCTAGTTACTTAGTTTCCTACTCAACCACCTACTTTGTACGATACCGAAACTTGACTCTGTGATCCAAAACAAGAGACCAACTAACTAACTAACACCCCTTACAAATACAGACACACGTACGTACATGCATATTCACGAACACAAACTAATAAAAATGACATTAAGTCTTAAGATTGAAATATAAAGGTCTTTGATCTCATGTATTGTTAGTTCTTAATTCTAATTCCTCGACGACGACGATTCAGCGAAGTCAGTACAGGTGGAGACACGTTGGGGTACCTACCGTCGGGTGGTCCGAGGGAGCAGGGACCCTAGGAGGTCCGTTCTTATGACCTTATCCAACGGTAGAGGAAGAGGTCACGTACTTTCACTTTTCACTTTCACTTCAGCGAGTCACCATAGGCTGAGCATCGTTGGGGTACTTGACGTCGGATGGTCCGAGGAGACAGGTACCCTAAAAGGTCTGTTCTCAAGACCTCACCCAACGGTAACGGAAGAGACATTCCTCGTTTTGTTCAATTTTTTTTCTCCTTATTTAGACGTTTGAAACTGATAAACTAATTTGTGATCTTAGTGTTCGGAGATAATACAGAGTATATTTGTCGACCTACATTTAAAATTTCATTATAAGTAAATTATCTTTTGTCGATGTGTTTGTATACATGTATATCAGTAGTATATACATATATATGTCTCATAGTTATAACGTTATAAAAATGCAGTGTTTTCGTAAAGGGTTTGATAAAAGATGTATAAGGTGTTCCGACTCAGTAATCGATAAGTTGTTTATCGAGTACCGATTCAAATTGTTATAAGTTTCGTAATCTCTATTGTTTTCTCCTCTTTTTGTCAGAAAATAAATGAAGGAGTTATACAGAATTTAAACGAACATACTGTTTAAAACTCTAATAAGGGTCGTTAAACTATAAAATGTTGAAGTCACATTAAAAACAAGACGAATTATAAAGAATGACTATTTCGATAACTAGACATTATAAATAAAACTTTTATCAGCGAAATGGTTTACAAGAATCGAAATTATAAAAAGGGTAACTGAACGAAACTAACCCTTTGTAATTGTTTATTATAGTAAGAATTCGTCGTGAACGTTTATGATTTTCTAACGTCAGTTTATATGAAAAGAGTCAAATGATTCTTTATACAACGAGGAATAGAAAAGTGATAAAGGGTAGTTCGATAAGGATTACGTTATAAATTTTGGGTCTATATCAATGAAGATAATCAATCAAGAAAATAGAAAGAATCAATGAAGATAATAGAAAATCCAAAAAGAAAACCATCCTTAAGTTGTCTTTTGTTGAAAACACAGTGATAAATCGTACGTAAAAAAAGTTTCAAAAGATTAAAAGAGAGACAGGGACGGATACGTGATGAACCTTTTCACGTATATTTCATGTAATTATAAAAGAATAAGTATTATTGAATGTACTCTTTCTTGAAAAATTCTTAGTAGAAAAAAAGGTTCCTTCTCCCTAATAGATTAACGTTTGACTTGAATATTCTGATTCAAGTCTATTGAATTAATTCTACGGTTTGTTTAATGTAATAACGTTTCACAAAATAAAGTTTGGATATCAAAAAGTAATGAACCAAAATGTAAATCCTAAAAAGATCACGAATAATTTTCTGAAATAATAAGATAATATTCGTAGTTCAAAGTACTCTTTTGTTAAATATGATAATTTTATGTTAACATACAAACTAGACAATATCTTAAAGGACTATGATTCGGGGTCAAAATATTCTAATATCATTTTGTACGTTTATTTGTGTATGTTGAATAAATAACTACTGTTACTTTAAAACATAAGTGGAAGAGAGAGGATGAAAGAAGAATAAGATGGAGAATGATTGGTCTGAACTATTAATTCTCCCTCTCTGTACTAATTTTATATAGAAAGAAGTCTCTTTAAACAAAATGAATGGAATAGAAATTTAAAAATAGGAACAATAGGAAGTCCAAAGAAGAAGAATAAATAAAAAAAAAATGTTCTGAAGGTAGAACGGGAGTTTCCGTAGTCTTTAGTGGATCCTTTAAAGAAAAATATTTATCATCCTTAAAACAATCTAGTCAGTCAGTTTCAGTTTACTGACTTCTGTCAACCGAGGAGGGATGAGACGGGTGGGGGTATGTGTTCGTGTGGACGAAAGTTCAGATCCAGGGTTTGTGAAATAATTTCTCGATTACGTCATTCGTTAAGTGGATACGTTACTTTATACAGTTACACACTCCATAATTGATCATCCTTCTTTTTAGGACTAAAGTAACTGAAAAACAGATTTTGAGTTGTCCCTAACAGTCAAATTTCTTTATACAGGACACGAGTTAGTGAAGTCAACACAGACTGAGAAACGTTGGGATACCTGGTATCGGGTGGTCCGAGGAGACAGGTACCCTAAGAGGTCCGTTCTTAGGATCTCACCCAATGATAAAGGAAGTCCACTAGAAGGACTGGGTCCCTAACTTGGGTACAGAGAATTTAGAGGAGTGACAGTCCTCCCAAGAAATGGTTATTGTGGTGGACCCTTCGGGAGATTTAGTTAATGAATTAAAGGAACAGACGTTATTGTGTATTAATGAATTGAAAATGAAACGATTTAACTGACTTATACAGAGGTCAGTTTTTAAATATGACTCCTAAACTTGATTTTATTAATTTATCTGGTGTATGAGACATGAGGAAAACAAAAAAGAAGAACAATATAAGACTGTTTACTAGAGTCTACTGTTAAACGTAAATCAATAGACTCCATGTCAAATTCTCGGAACTGTCAAAGTTTTGTTATAAGTGGAATCAGACAAACCAGTGTAAACTTAGTGTCGAAGTTTTTTTCAGTTTTAAGTTAAATTTTTTGAAAATTAAAATCAGAAGAATGCAAGATGTATGGAGACAAAAATCGTAAGAGACTATTTCGAAATTCAGACAGAGTCCGAGTAGATGTAAGAAGATGTGTATTTTATTGATATTTATGAATATGGATTACTCAAAGTAAAAATTTTTGGCGAGTAAACGGTTTATTTTAATCGAGAAAGATAAGATTTGTGTTTTTCTGTTATCATTTGACGTAAGAGTTATTAATATTATACTTATTGATATCGTAATCAACTCTAAGATTGTCAAGTAGTTTCGTTGTGATCTTTCCCCTGTGCACAATAGAAGTAAAATGTCGTTACCTTAATTCCTCCGTGTCTATTAATTTCTTACAGGGACATAACCAGAGTAAAATCCATTCCGAAAAAAGAACTGGACGTCCATCGACGGAAGAACGAAGTACCTGTACACCAGAAACGAGACATATCCCCCTTCGCCTCTCGGTTCACCTCTCCCTTTCCCGTAAGAGTCCACAAAGAAGAGTATGTCTGATTGGGAAAATCTGGTCCCGGAGTGGGATACTGAAGTAATGTGAATTAATGAAAGAATGTCCAGGGTAGAAGTTTGTGTCGGTGTGATTCTCTCGAAGTTGTATTCTTAAAACGTCCTCGTTCTTGTGACTCAGGTATTGTAAAGGATTCCAGTGTGTCCATTATTCAACATCTTGGTACTGACTTTTGGGTCGCAAATATAAGTCTCGGACTCGAGAATTATAATAACGGATGAAATATGACTCGAGGAACATTGATTCAAAAACGACGTGTAATTTGTCTAATTTTGATTAGTGTAGACAAAAAGGGGTAGTCAAGTCAACTCAAGTCAGCGAGTCAACACAGACTGAGACGCTGGGGTACTTAACGTCGTGCGGTCTGGAGGGACAGGTAGTGGTTGAGGGCCTCAAGGGGTATCCTTCATAGATAACTATCCTCCCCTCATCTTTTCTTTCATCGGGGATATGACCCGGGACGAGTCGAATCACGAGACATTCCAATTCCTTCTTTAACTTTTCTTGTCAAGTCTTTTTGAGTCAGTATAAAACATGCAATGTTTCATTTTTCAAACGTCACTCCACACTTCTGGGGAGTGTGGTGGTCACCCGGAGTGTAGGTCTCAGTTCGAGTCTATCTCAATGTGTCTGTCATACAGACGTTTCTACCGCTCTACGAGTGGACCTTACCAGGTGTGTGTGAGTCGGGGTGAGCCTGTATCGGACGTGTGTTTGACCTCCGACCTTAGACTTTCCAAACTTCGGAGACTGGGTCGTGAAGACGGGTAACGTGTCGTCCGTCATGACGGAGAGATCGGGGTGTCGGAGTGGAGGACAGACGTTACTGGTCGAAAGTCCTTTTTTTTATTTTGCACGGACCCTGGTGTAGAGTGAAAAAGAAGAGAAAGACTTTGACGTGGAGTCTATCTCTGAACTTGGGTGTTGGAAGGTTGACTTTGACGTGTTGAACAGAATACTGAATCACTCCAAATCCATACCGAACAACGTATTCCTTAAGTGGTTCGTCGTTTCACTATATATTCTTCATCTAAATGATTATATCCTACGAAGATTTCCTATATTCGTCTGTTCGTTACCCTGAGACGGGACTATCTTGATTCACCGGACGTAAAAATATTAGTTTTCTCCCTCCCCCTCTTTTGGTGGAGTCCAGGGTTAAGAGTCCACTTAGGTCCCCTCTAACCGGAATTTATCCTTTTTTAAGTTCACTCTGGGTATTATTTCACTTTCTTTTCGTACAAAAAAAAATCTCTCTATGTGTAACACACCCGTCTTACACCAGATCGGACCCCTTTTGTCTAAGGTCTCATACCCGGAAGGGTCTTTTACTCCCGTTGGTCCCACATCCCAATCAATAAATACCCAACCCACTTAAGTATCCGACTCACTCTCCTATTAAACTTGTTAATATCACTTCCACACCCTTAAGGGTCCTTCACTCGGTATCTTGTGAAAAGTCGGAAAATACTAACTGGACCCTTGACGGTACCGTGGACTCCCACACAGTAAATCGTATGGGGTGTAGACTCCAGTCCCCGTCGCCGGCCCTCCTCGATAGGGTGTAGGTTCCATTCCTCGTCGTCGACGCGAAACGACCTCGTCGACACTTCTCTATGGTGTACAGGTTCCATTCTCTTTGGGTTCCTTCTACCGTTCGTGACTCTCTCCCGTAGTCTCCCGTCTGTCTGACTTTGGTATTAGTGTCTTTTGATCGGTTAGACTAGTGTACCTGGTGTCGGAACAGATTGAGTCACTTTGATTCGGTACGACACACCCCGGTGGGTTCTATCTGTCCAGTACCACCTCTCAAGACTGTCTTACACCAGGTGACCTCTTCCCTTACCGTTTGGTGAAGTCATAAGAACGGAACTCTTGGAGTACTTGTCATACTTTTCCGTTTTTCTAACCTGTGACTTTCTACTTGAGAGGTCCAACCATCCACGGGTTATACGATAACCTCTAGTCACCTCTTCATTGAGGTCTTTATTTCCGTTCCTCGGTTTCGCTTTTGTTGTGGGTCAACACTTACACTGACCACTATCTTCGTTCCAGGTTACGACATTTCTCACTATAACGTATCCTTGGACTTTACAACCCAAGTACTTAGTTCCGTTTAACCTTCACCATTTTGTCCTCTACTGTTCTCACTTGTAGTTGTAAGATCCTTAGTCACTTGATTTTGCCTGACCTTACCCACTTACATTGAGTCTACTGGTAAAATAGATAATGACACTCGTCCTTAGTAAATCCTTTTTTACCTCATCGGTAGTACCAGTTGTCTTCTCAGGATTTACGTCATGAACCTAGTTTAGAGTTTTTGCTGTCTTACTAGAGATAAACAAGGGTTCCGTTTGGTAAGTTATAGTGTCATTAGGTTCAGATACGGGACTGGTCATTGAGATTTCTTCGACTGCAACTTGTCAAGAAACTTCTGGATGTTCTGGAAAATCTTGATTGTGGGTTTTCCTTACAGGAAAAGTTATATCCCCCTACCTTACGTTTTCATACTTCAGTTCTTTGTGGACCTCATTGTCCGTTCAAACCGGAACCTTATGTCTTACTTCGTCCCGTTTCAATTATTTCAAAACGGTTCTCTTGTGTAACCAGTATCGTTTGTGGGAGAAGGTTGTTGTGTTCTCTTCTGAGATGTGTACCTGTAGTGGTCTACCAGTTGTGACTTTAGTCTAACTAATATAAGAGATGTCCGTTTCTACCTCTTCGAGAGATGTCATCCGTTTTTGTTCTGGTCCTCGACTGACACCGAGTCTAGTACTTGAGGAAGAACGTTTTAAGTCTCACTTTAACTTCTTTCACCTCTTTTGGTGATCTGGTAAGTCCATACTGGATTTAGTTTAGGGAATACCGTATGTCACCTTCACTCTTTATATAAATTCCCTGATCTAGACTATCTGTCTCACGGGTTACTTGATACCTACCTCCATGTACTGTAACATGTCCTCTGTCCTTAGTTCTGGTAGGGGTTCTTTTTCTTTTCATTTTTTTCGTTTTACCGACAGACTCTTCCGGAACGTTTATCGACACTTTTCTTCCCTTCACTTTTCGTTTCTTCTTTTCCTTTCTATATGGGTGAACTTACGTCTCAAGGTTTCTTATCGTTCCTCTCTATTCTTTCGGAAGGAGTCGTTAGTTATGTTTCTTTATCTCCTTTTCTTGTCTTACCCTTTCTGATCTCTAGAGAAGTTCTTTTAATCTCTATGGTTCCCTTGTAAAGTATCTTTCTACCCGAGCTATTTCCTGTCTTTACCATCCCTGGATTATTTTCGTCTTCTATAATTCTTCTCCACCGTTCTTATGTGTCTTCTTGACATGTTTTTTCTATAAGTACTGAGTCTATTAGTGCTACCACACTAGTGAGTGGATCTCGGTCTGTAGGACCTTACACTTCAGTTCACCCGGAATCCTTCGTAGTAATACTTGTTTCGATGACCTCCACTATCTTAAGGTCCACTCGACAAAGTTTAGGACGTTCTACTACGACACTTTCACGACGTGAGTTGTACGGTCGTTTAAACCTTTTGAGTCGTCACCGGTGTCCTGACCTTTTCTAGTCAGAAGTACTGTTAGGGTTTCTTTCCGTTACGGTTTCTTACGAGTTTGATGGTGTGTTACGCGAGTAGAGTGTACGATCATTACAAGTTTAAAGATGTTCGGTCCGAAGTCGTTATGTATTTGACACTTGAAGGACTACAAGTTCGACCAAAAACTTTTCCGTCTCCTTGGTCTCTAGTTTAACGGTTGTAGGTAACCTAGTACCTTTTTCGTTCTCTCAAGATCTTTTTGTAGATAAAGACGCAATAACTGATACGGTTTCAGAAACTGACACACCTAGTGTTCTTTGACACCTTTTAAGAAGTTCTCTACCCTTATGGTCTGGTGGACTGGACGGAAAACTCTCTAGACATACGTCCAGTCCTTTGTTGTCAATCTTGACCTGTACCTTGTTGTCTGACCAAGGTTTATCCTTTTCCTCATGCAGTTCCGACATATAACAGTGGGATGAATAAATTAAATATACGTCTCATGTAGTACTCTTTACGACCTGACCTACTTCGTGTTCGACCTTAGTTCTAACGACCCTCTTTATAGTTATTGGAGTCTATACGACTACTGTGGTGGGAATACCGTCTTTCACTTCTTGATGTTTTCTCGGAGACTACTTTCACTTTCTCCTCTCACTTTTTCGACCGGATTTTGAGTTGTAAGTCTTTTGATTCTAGTACCGTAGACCAGGGTAGTGAAACACCTTTTATCTGCCCCTTCGTCATCTTTGTCACCGACTGAAATAAAAGACCCGAGGTTTTAGTGACGTCTACCACTAAAGTCGGTACATGAATTTTCTGCGAATGAGGAACCACCTTTCAATACTGGTTGGCTCTGTCGTATAATTTATGGTCTCTGTAATGAAACGGTTGTTTACAGACAGATCAGTTTCGATACCTAAAAGGTTACCAGGACATACCTACACTCTCCACCTGATATTTCTTTCGACTCGTAGCTTCTTAACTACGAAAACTTGACACCACAACCGTTTCTGAGAACTCTCAGAGAACCTGAAGTCCCTCTAGATTGGTCAGGTAGGATTTCCTCTAGTCAGGGCCCACAAGTAACCTTCCTGACTACAACTTCGACTTTGAGGTTAGGAAACCGGTGGACTACACTTCTCGACTGAGTAAACTTTTCTGGGACTACGACCCTTTCTGTCTCCGTCCTCCTCATCCCCTGCTGTCTCCTACTCCACCAACCTACCGTAGTGACTGAGTTACCTGTACCCAAACCCACACTAGGTCCTCAACTACTACCTGTCACTCGGGACCGTACGACACAAAGTACCCCAACGTTTCTCAACCTGTATTGACTCGATGACTTGACTTGACCTACATAATGTTACTCGGATATTACTCCGTGTTTACAGATGACCTTAAGCTTAGAAGACGGTAGCACCCGGATCGAAAAAGAATGGTCAAATACAGTATAAGAGTTATCATTACAGTAAGAAAACTAACAGCACGGGACGACGGAAGGGAGGGTAGAGTAAAGGTCCAAATAATAGGAGCCTGTTCTTACAAGATAATATTAAAACGGATTGAACTTTTGGTAGGATGAAATAAGAAAATACTTAAGTATCTATGTGAGGTCCACAGTGTGATTTAGGAGAAACCGGGTATAGTGACCTATACAGGGTATCTATTACGATTTGTCCTGCAAAGTACAAAGTCACACCACCTGTAATATAGTATCGAAGAGTTTAACTGACCTTAGAAATAGTAGTCGTTGACGTTAAGACAAGTATCCTCATGTGTCAACGAAATAAAGATAGGTAAAGAGAGTCAGAATCTTCGAATGGAGAAAGATGTCACTTGTGTATGTACTCAGCATCTTATACATATAAAGATGTATACATCTTCGTACATATAATATATACATATATACACATATAAAGATGTATATAGTAAACACTTTCGTACATTGTTGTGCATTCAAATAAAGGACATAGCAGTGACTTTTTACGATTGTAAGTCACTGACAACAATATACCATTTCAGTTTAACGGGAATGTGAGATATTTACAATAACAGTAGAAGTAGAGGAAACCACTAAAACTTTGTAAGAAATTATATTAACCTTAACTGTAATTAAGGTGTTTATCTTAATAGAGTACCTTTGGTCGACTTTAGGATTGTATTAATTCTCTAGTAAAATGATCTAGGATACTTTGTTCGTACACCAAGATCTCTTTCGTCACCTAATTTAAAGTCGTTCTTCTTAAATCTCATTTATATTATATAGGATTACCTATAATAAAGTTTTAAATATCTTTAATAGTTCACAGGAAGTCACCTTTACAATTTTTTTTTTTTTTTTTTTTTTTGAAAACAAAAGGCATCATGTAACGGTAGATGTATCATTTTGAAACATCATAACAATATCATAATTTGTTTATACGGGGATTTCACTCGACCGAAAGTCGGTTTCGTACTAAGATGTTAATAAACATGAATATCATTTGTGTATAAACCAGAAAAAGGAGTCAAGGATTGTGTCTAAAAGATTTTAGGAACCTTAAAGGACTCACTATCACCACTATCATTGTAGAAAACAATAAACATTGTTCTGAAAAAGTTGAGATGTCTTCACATACTATTAATCAACTGAGAACGACCCGGGGATCTATCGAAGTCCTACCGGTCTCCTTGGTCAGTACAGGTGTCTCCTGACCTTGTAAGTGGGGTTTGGAGTCTGGAGACTCCTTCTCTCTCTCTGAACTCTGACCCAAGTTAGTGGTTACCGGTTACTAAATTGGTTGTTTTCGTGGTATTTTTAAGAATTTACTACGCAAGTCTTTTGATGGTCCAACCACTTGTGTAGGTCTGCAACCCTGTCATAACGTGAGTCTCTACCGTACCTTCGAAAGACAGGGAAGGACAAAGTGAACGGAATATGTAGAGAAGATAAACCGACACTTCGGTACAGGGTGACTTTGATTCAAGTGTACTACTCAAATACTAATTGAGGACATAGGTTTTGAAAAGGAAAAGAACAGGGTGGAGACAAGGGGAGTCCTAACTTCTCTTAGTTTTTTACGTCCTTGACTTTGTCTCGTTCCTAGAGACCCGGGAGTGTCCTTTTTCCCAGGAAGGTACAAGGGGACAAAGAACAAACATCTTTTCCGAAATCAGGAGATCTGGAAGGGACTAAGTTCGTCAATGATTAATCCCTACACTTCCTGACGTCTTTGTTTCCCTTTCGTCAGTTCATTCTTTTCATTATTATCGAGTTTATGAAAAAGTATATATATATATATATATATATATATATA